>OZ026612.1:47826424-47858424 GCA_964020975.1 Hermodice carunculata | reverse complement strand
ACAGGCGAAGAAGAAGGTAAAAATGGCGTCGTGCTGGGTTATAACGGGGTTGGTGATGCTAGCTTTGGCCCTTGTGGCCAGTGCAGTATCGTTTGCCGCCCCTTACTGGATTCAGTATTCCGTTGGAACACTGTTTACACCAGGCACGAAAGACCAAGGATTACTGGCAACATGCACGAGAAATTCTAATTGTCAATGGTACTTTGCTGATAACATGGAATTAGAGAAACAGATGCCAGGTAAGTTTTCAAAACATCGACAGTGGGAGCCGTGTTGTCCTATGCAAAAGTGAAGTTCTTCCGTACCTAATGTGAAATGTCGTGAATTGGTTTGGACAAATTCATCGAGGCAAACGGAATATTAAAGCAGTAAGGAACATCTGTGTGAATCTGCGATCACTTGATTGTTTTGGTGCACATTTGAGGAACTCCCCACGATTTTTTTTTTTATGCGCGAAGAAACCGTCCCATTGAAAACAGGGTAACCGACCTGACCCAATGTATGCGTCTCGCAACAACTGACCGTGACAAAGCATATGTACATAATTATGTTACATGTAACCTACTTTTACAACACAGACAGGGTTTCCCTCGTTCATCCCTGCATTGGTATTGGGCCACTTGGGCCAAAATGTACTGCAAAAACCCTTTAATGGTTTCGGTAGTTTGGTGCACTTCCAGCTGAACACGAAGGCCACATGCCAAAACACAGCAAAAAATGCCATATGTTTGGGTTTATGTCAAGGCGGGCATAGAGATATCCCCGCAGACAACAACTTCGTTACTGAAACTTTTTTCTGAGCAGTTTACAGTGCGTAGATTGTGTTAGCTGCAGCGCTGTTGTGTTAGCGCTAAAAGTAGCCGTGCAGGTGAAGTTAATCGTAATTTGCAAACTTTGTAAAGGATGAGGAAATATATGATAGATTACTCGCTGGTTAAAATGAATCAATGCAAGAAATTAAAGTTCATGAGTGAAGAAGGGGAGTCTAAATAGTCTATATGTCACTCGTATGGATTTCCTAGTTTTTCTTATGGGTCACTGTGAGAACATACTTCATATGTGAGATATTGAAGGGAGTCCATTTGAATTCCTTACGTTTTACTTTTCGTGATGAGTAATTATGAATGCATACTTCATCTGCGAGATATAAAGGCAATTAATTTGATAAATGAGATGTCATAGTTAGCAATAAGGTATATTTATGAAGACATAGATGATGATGATGATGATGATGATGATGATGATGATGATGATGATGATGATGATGATGATGGTGGTGGTGGTGGTGGTGGTGGTGGTGGTGGTAGTGGTGATGATAAACCCTTTCTCAGAAGAGCACTAAGTCGCCAGGTTACCTTGGTGTGGGCTGGGCGCCGAGCAAGGTCTTTGACCTGGGACATTCTTTTATAATAGGTCTTATCTACAATTCGAAACAAATATGTTTTGATTGGCACGAGATTTAAAGCAGATGACAATCCGTGCACCTTTGGGTAGATTTAGGCAGGAACAGGTTAAATTGTATTGATACGGTGTGATTATCAGTTTTGTGCAGTATACTTTACTGAAGCTATGGGAGCATTGCAGCTTTTTACTCACTGATTTATCTTGGGATTTTTTGTGTGTTTCTGCACCTAAGACATGGGAATTGTAGATATAGTCCACAGGCTGAGGCCATTAAGCCTGTAACCCACTTGAAAAGACAGCGTAGCATACATGTGCTTGTACATGTAAGACTTTGTCAAATTTTAAGAAGGTCAGCGACCCCGGTCTGGGGCAGAAATTGTGAAATGTGGCAGATCAGGGAAGCTTACCGTCCCGGGCTTACCGTCCTGTCCCTGGATGATCTTGAAGCAAATTGAAATTGACAAGAACAAGTATTCCTTGCTTTCATGCCCGTAAAAGGGTAACATTTTTGGAGACGCAGGTGCAGTTTTGGTTAGTTTACGCCTTTGAGGGTTGTAGAGAGGACAGTGAAAAAGAAATGAAATGTATCCTCGATTGGGTGGCTACAGGATCCTCACCATTTGTAGTGCAGGAAAATCTTATCCCTCCAAAGGGGCTTAACCCATGCCGATCCCTTTCAGACAAGATAACCCAGAAAGCAGGTCCGATTATTTGTCCAAAACCAGTAGCGTCTGTGTTGTAGGTATTGGGCACGTTGTGCTAGCAGATATTTCCCCCCAGATTCATTAATTTGTATTTGGTATTTGGCCACTGTAGCAAAAATTGTATAATTGAAGCCATATCCTCATATGCATTTTTATGGATAGACCAATATTAAGCCCAAATTCATGTTGGTAGATCAATGAAATTTTAGGGTAAAACGGCTGTGAAGGAAAAAAACTTGGGCTTGTTAATACATGTACTAGATTTATGGACTAAGTAATGACTGATACGATTTTGCGTTTACTCGGGTTAGATCGGGGTGGGGGGGGGGGGGGTACCTAGAAACTTATAGCGGTGAGTCGATGTTGAACGTTCGACTCAATATTTGCCTTCAACTGTGATAACAACACATGGCGCAAGTGTCCAGAGTCAGATTTTCGCGCGCCAAGATTTGAAAAATCTTATAATGTTTATGTACTTTTAGCCATTGCAAATTTAAACCTCATTGAGACTGAACATTTTGTCTGGTATGTACAGCAAAACTGATATGTATATAACAATCGGTGAAATATACAGAAAAGACCTTACGCCAAAGTTGCGTTTTCGCTGACAGAAAGAGTGAAGCGGCCATGGTTTGTCCGTTTTTTATTGTCAGTCGCTGTTTTTTTTCCACCCAAGCTGTAACTTGTGGTGACGTGTGATGTTTTCTTTTTTGTTCAGTACATATGTTCACATATTATGATATGCATGTAAGACTCTACTGATGTCTTCAACTTGATATCAGAAGAGTCCCCAAATTTACCTTGCAAGCTGTTGGCTTTGCAAACTTTGTGTGTGTGTGGGTGGTGGTGGGGGTGTTTATAATATAAACATGAACGTTCCCCTAAGACGTTTGCATGATTGTACACACCCTCACGCAGAATTATCATTAAGAGTGAGCTGTTGGCTTTGCAAACTTTGTGTGTGTGGGGGTGGTGGTGGGGGTGTTTATAATATAAACATGAACGTTCACCTAAGACGTTTGCATGATTGTACACACCCTCACGCAGAATTATCATTAAGAGTGAGCTGTTGGCTTTGCAAACTTTGTGTGTGTGGGGGTGGTGGTGGGGGTGTTTATAATATAAACATGAACGTTCACCTAAGACGTTTGCATGATTGTACACACCCTCACGCAGAATTATCATTAAGAGTGAGCATTTTGGCTGACTATTATTAATCCTTTCTCACCAAGCACAAGCATCGTTGACCAGGGAAGCAATCATGTTTCTGAGACTACTCTGCATATATATTTAATATTTTCCTTTGATGATTATAGTTATCAGGAACTTTACGGCGACAGACACCGTATAATTCGTTGGGATCACACTGATATTATCGCAAATATGTATTTACAGGGAGTTATTAAGGGGTTTTCCTATCTGACACACTGTACATTTTTCATGTACCTTACAAAAATTACTTGAAGTCATTATTTTCTGTACTTCACACTGTCCTTTATTTCGAAATCTTCTTACTTTCTGCACCTCGCACTAGGGCAAAATTATCACATGTGGCAGTGTACTGATGGCTTCCCGTTACCCCCTTTTTATATGTACAGCTTTGTTGAGTAGTAAGTTGTAACTTGGTGCCCACTACAGTGCCGCCAGAAAGTTTTGCACCGTCTCCTCTGGTGGCCCCTCCATGTGGTTCTCTTCGGGTACTACTTCTACAAGGGACTCCTGCGGGGAACACTGTGAGGAATGTTGATGTCAGTTTCTCAGTATGCTTCTTGTACCTATACCTATGGCCTTCAATTGGCCCTAAACTGGTTATGGTGTCAGAATTATAATGTTTATTACCCTGTGAAAAGTGGTACCTGTAAGTGGCTTCACTGGTGACCCTCCAGAGTTTTGGAGCAAGACTTTCTGTGTCGGCACCGTACATTAAAATAATTGTATAATCTGAAAGCGAGAAGACACGGCCCAGTGTGTGGATCCACATTGCATGCATATGTAACATGTAAGGCTCAAGCCGAAACAGTGGCATATCTAAGACCATATTCGGAACATGTTTCAATAATGTAAAGTGACTGTTTACAAATAATATGGTTGTTTGGAAAAACTGGTATTAAAAACACTAAACCACTATTTTGTTTCATGTGGATCTTTCTGTACATGGACTACTCGTGCAGTAGTTTGTCCATTTGGGTACTGGTATTTTAAAGTACTATGTAACCGTAAATACGTCAGGCCCCCGACAGGTGAGTGTGAGAGAGAGAGAGAGAGAGAGAGAGAGAGAGAGAGAGAGAGAGAGAGAGAGAGAGAGAGAGAGAGAGAGAGAGAGAGAGAGAGAGAGAGAGAGAGAGAGAGAGAGAGAGAGAGAGAGAGAGAGAGAGAGAGAGAGAGAGAGAGAGAGAGAGAGAGAGAGAATTTGGGAACACTATATTCAGTTTTACCAATACATCTGAATGTGTCCGCAAGACTTTTTAAGTAGCTGCTGAGCAAATATGAGTGTCATACCGTGGATAATTCAAAAACACCTGTGACGATACTACAATGCCATTTGTGTCAAGCTGACTCGATGCAACAGGGGTCTTCAATAAGAAAAGCCTGAAGCTATACATGTATATATTTCTTGCCTTGGCATCTGGCATCATTTATTCTGATAGCGATGATACCGGGACGGAGAGGGGCCGGGGCTTCGCACTGGCGCATTGAGCATTTTTAAGTACCGTAGTCACAGTGGAAGCCCCTTTATTTTCCGAACTTCGTATCTGCCATTATTTCATTAAAAAAATACCTTCGTAGCTTGCATCATGGCAAAATTATTACTTGTACCGGCATACTGGGATCTTCCCCACCTCCTCTATACTACACTGCAACTAAAAGAAGTTACGCCCATATCAAGGGAGGCACTTGGTCGTCAACCATGTTGCAGGCCAGACCCCTTTGTTTTTTGCCTGTTAAAGATGTTTATTTTGATTCGGAGAGGTCACTGTATTCATTGAATGTGTACCAGGTCACTGAGTTGGCCTGCTTTGCTATAGTAAATAATGAAAACTGAAGTGGTCTGAAAAGATCACAGGGATTACCAGATTACAAGATAAACACTGACAACAGGCTTTATCAAGCCTGTAGTGTCAGCTCCCATTAATCAAAGTCAAACACTTGTTGTATATTAGACAGTGCATAATGGGTGGCACGAGCTCCAGTCTTTTCTTTTACGTTTATGTCTGATCTGTACATAACTGTGCTGTCTTTCCACAAAAAGTCTAACTTCTTTTCAAATTGTTTCACAGTATTAGCACTTGCAACTTAATCAGGCAAATTGTTCCACTGGTCATTCACTCTCAATCCAAAATAATATTTTCTAATATCTAATTTAGACCTCCTCTTAGATATAGTGTACCTATGATCTCTTATTGTAGATTGCTGCAGGGGAAGAAGACCCCCAGTCACAGTTTTGTGGTCTATTCCATTGATTATCTTAAAAGTTTTAATCATGTCACCTCTGTACCTGCTATATGCAAGTGTCGGTAGATGAAGTTTTCTCAGTCGTTCTTCATATGTTAAGTTTGAAAAACCAGGCTTTGTAGCCTTTCGTTGCACACTTTCTAGATGTGTGATTTGCTTCTTCCTGTGCGGATTCCATATTGCATTGGCGTATTCCAGACGGGGTCTCACTAGTGGTTTATACAATAATGGAAAAAACAGAGAAGTATGATGTGTGATTAATTAGAAAATTGTAGAATGGTTGTGAGAATTTTCAGTCTGGTTTTTTAAAAGCAGCTCATGAGTGTGAGAGGAGATACTTGGATACTTGGAAATTCTAGCCCTCAAATGAGGCAGGTGCCCGTCAAATCGGCCTTGAAGGCTTTCGCTGTCGGTTTGGATATAGTGTCTTCAGGTAGGGAGTTCCATTTGTCCTCCACTCTGTTGACAAAGAAGTTTATTCTTATGTCGTTGGATGCGCGCTGGAGAATTCTGAGATCTGACAGAAGCTGTATGACTTCAAGCCAGTGGGACTGTGAGCCATTGCTATTGCCAAGGAGATACTCATTCACACATTGTACCTCTGGAGTGTGGACAGAGCCTTTGAGTGGACTGGTATATTTAATGTTTAATTGTACCACATTTGTAAAATTTAGAAGGTAGAGATCATGGCCAACGTAATTTTTTTGCTGAGCTAGTCGTGTGTTACAAATTTTACACCGTTTATCTATCAGATTTGTTGGATATCTAGTTCAGTCAATACTCATTTTCACTGTTCTTGTTACGAAAGGTCTTTACCTTGCTCTATAGATATAAAAAGTATAAAAAACACGTGAAAGCAATGAAAAAAATAAATAATAATAAAAGAATAAAGTACCAAAAAAGATCATTCTGGTGTGTCAGTGAGTATGGAGCATATTGAAAACCGCTTCAAAAGCCTTTAGATGATCAAGGGAGGCGTAAGTCACCACACTCAAGTCTGTGCACATTTTTTTTTTACACCAGACGCTCAAAATACACAGGGATATTTGTTGAGTTTCTGTGAATACAATGTGGACACTAAAAATGGTTTGTGTGAACTTTCTAACATAACACGCACAGCACATGCCCCATTTTCTTTTTTCAAACACATTTATTCGCACTGACTGGTTCAGACGGCGACCGTACAGCAAGACTATTTTTTTTTCGCAATATCTGAAATGTATACATCACAAGAGCCAATAAATTAAAAAAAAAATGAAACTGTTCAATAGGCAGGAACAGTGCCGTGGTTATTATGAGCAAACGCCTTGCCTCTTAAGCACACTCAAGAAGCACGTTTTTACCGTTGCAAGACACATAGAGTAGGGAAATACTTCATTCCTGACAGTTAGCATCTCATAGATGTAAGAAATCCGAAGACATGTTTTCTGAAAAAAAAATGTGTTCGATTTATGAATTTTCTTGAAATTCTGATATTTTCATATACATATCTAAAAATTAAGTCAATTGGATATCAAAAAAGCGCTCAAAGAACGAGCAAAATGTACATGTATTCCAAACAAGAATACAATCACGTAAAACATGTTCAAACGGGTGATATATGCAGCATTCAATACCGCTGCCTTTCAAACAGACCTAACTCTGTCTTCACTTGTGGGACAAGGAGCTTGGTCCGCTCGGCAGTTCTAGACAAGAGAGTCTTTCTTGATCACCAAATATAACCTTTGGGGGGTTTTGCTCGGAAATAAACACCTGTATATATATATATATATACAATTCCACAGTTTTTCAAAACACAGTAATATTTTCTAGGACAAAGCACTATTATCTCAGTAGTTTCTACTGAATGTGGGTTCACATTCTGTTTCCTGTGAAACCCAAATGTGTTCACAGTGGAGTTTTCATCTGGCGTGATATAGTATTGCCTCCAAAGCAGACCCAAGCTGTGTATTTTGTCTACTCCGCTGGGTACATGGAACTTGGTCTGCTTTGCAGGCAAGATATAGTAGAGCAGGGTGTGTTTCGTGTTTCATACCAACGGGTCAATTCAGCTTTAATAATTCATGTATAAAGCTTGAGGACCTGAACTGAGGTAACCATGCCTTGAGTAGGCACTCATCTTTGTTCGACATCGACCACACTGCGTGACAAGACATTGACTGAAAGAGAGACCCGCTGGGCGAGGCATACCCATTCGGATGTTGACTCTAAATGTCTGAAGCGTAGATACCAATAATTGCTCAAATGGGGAACTAGGCTAATCTTACCTCACGCGCGGAAGAAATGGATCAGTTGCGTATCCAAGAGAACGGAGTAGTCCGCAGGGGCAGGGTTGGGGCGGGGGTGGGAAGGGGCATTTCCGGGTTAGTAGTGCGAGAAGCCAGTGCAGGCAGCTTATTACGCATGTGTACAGCCATGTCTTATTGGCAGGGAGGCGCTGACATATCAAGTGGGGGATAAAGGGTATTTCAGTTTTGGCATAGAAGTGGGCAATGTCATTAACAGTACTAGCATACTGCAAATCCTGTTTTCCTGTACTTGGTATTTGCCGTTATTTTGGAGCCTTCCTATTTATGCACGCTGTACTGGGGTAATAGTATTTCCTATACCAACGTACTGGGAACACCCACCTCTTCCGGTCATCCTGGCTTATTCATGTTGCTTGTGCTATCTTCATCATTTTTGCACTGTATGTCTGAAATGTTTACCAATATTTTTGCATTTAAATGATCTGTATTTCATGTAGAATAAGGAGCTTGAATGTCTTGTCGTGTGAAATGCTTCAGAACTAAAGCTTCATGAAAGGCAAGGTGTAAGTGCTGTCTGTCAGTAAAGTGTTATCCTGAATAGTTAGCTCTCATGACAGAGGGGAGTTATTGTCACCGTTGGGGTGGTATAAAATCCGTGGCATCCAAAGTAGTTCCGTAACAAATCAGTAACTTCTAATACAATGCAAGTCTAAATGACAACAAAGCAGTGTCGCTTAGTCTCTTTCCGCAAAAACAAAAAAAATCACCACAATGGCCACATGATTGTCCCGGAAACTAAATACTGATTACTAAATCCCAATTAAAACAGCAGGAAAAGAGAAAATTACATGACATGATGACAACCGAAATGCATATGTTATCTAACTGCTTATGGCGCGCAGAACTGGTAGTCTGGTTCCACGTTTTACAAATCTAGGATGTGAAAGATATGAAGGTTACTTTTGTTCAAAAATTACACGTCTGCAATTTCGTTCATAAATACAATATATATATATATATATATATTTGTGTGTGTGTTTGTGTAGATGTATATGTATATGAACCCAATGCAAACGTACCCTAGCTCGGATGAGTCTCCTTATATCCAATGTTAAAGTCGCAGCGCACATGGTGCTTTACGTACATGTACTACAAGGGCAAAAAAACAATCCAATACTCGCTAAAACAGTCTTGTCATTTTGAAAATTAGAAGCAAGGCTACACACACGAAGACAGTAAGTAATACATGGCCCATTGTATTCCTGTGTCTTTTCACGTCATTTTCCCCTGCCAATCCAGAGGAGGTCTTTTTTGAAGGTTGTCCTTTAAAATTGACAAGATAACATTTTTGGCAAATTAACTGTGGTATGAGCTATTGAACAAAGTCCGTAGAGACCCGTCCAAGGTACATTTCCAAGTTTGAAATTGGTATTTTCTCGGAGGGGAGGAAACACATGGATGTGGTATTACGTTCTCATTCTCTGTCCAATAGGAGGAATTCAAAAGCCAATGTGGACCTATTCTTGCTACCTCTGTCGCCAAGCAACAAAACTATACATCGACCATAATTGGGGTACTTGCCTCACAATTGTTGAAATATCTCAAAATTACACTTTTCTGCTGAACAAATGAAAAAGTCTGAATATTTTTGCAACTTGGCGAATGACTTTTATGTGGCTTTTGCCAGCTGAGATTGCACTTTTTTTTGGTACAAAAACACATGTTACTCTGCTAAATGCGTGATTCTAAACTCCTTCCTGTCAAGTTCCTTTTTGCAGGATATGGGGCAGCACGTGACCACAGCTAGTTATGAATAACTCCTATTGTGAATTGAACTGCGATGAACACTCTTGAAAAACCATCAGTGCTTTTAGTAATTGTATTTGTGTCTTTTTGTCCAGAACCCCTTTCTAGTAGTCATTACCCTAATCCGCAGTCCGAACTCTTTACTCTCCATGAGCTAACCTGTCACTGTCTAACCTTGTAATGTTTATGTGTGCACGGGAACACGACTTAATGCACATACGGATTTAAGAACGCACCAAGTAAAAGTGCAGAAGGCCTACCTTATGTTATTCGCATGGGTCACAACCACAAGCCTCATTAAAATGTTTATTCATGGAATATTTCAGGGAAGTACAGACCACACGTGACGTAAGACTGCTTTGACCGGTTTTGGGTGGGGATGAATTGGAAGTAAATGGAAACAGAACGCTGTACTTAAATAATCGATCTGCGCGCAGTCTATATTTCTAATAATATCATCGGCCTTTGTGAGCATTATTGACACCAAGCTGCACATCAAATCAGAACATAGACTATTCATTACAGGGTAACCATTATTGTCAGTGATATGCTGAAGGTCCGTGTCCAAAGCAACTTACAATAACCAAAGTACCAATCCTCGCGCAGGACAAAGACATACAGCAAAACGGACAAGAACGAAAGTGAGCCTTCGACTATGGGTGTCAAGGTGAAACTGAAATGAACTTCTGACCCCCACCCGGCCACCCCCACCCCCCCCCCCCAAAAAAAACCCCAGACACCTCCATTGGTTGAACACGGGCTGCTCTAAATATTAATTTATGTAGACAATATGAGTGTTTTATGAACTAAATGTAAAGTGGCCAGGGTAGATAAGAGAATGCCTGAAGGGTCAACCAAAAAAAAATGTCCAGGGTATGAGATCAGGGCCACCGAGGTGCGAAAAGTGTGTCTAGTATTGGGGTGCCTATGGACTTAATAAGGGCCCCTGGTAAAGTCAGTGATATCATCTGAGCTTTGACAAAAGTTCGTAAAAAGCGTACTTGTAATGCATATTTTGGCCTCTAATTTGGCATACGGGTAACTGTTTTTCTACCAATTAACTAGGGAGGACTGGGAAAAAGCTGTGTCACACACTGCTTAAGTAGATGATTTTTTTCATGGAAGATGACGGTACCATAGTAACATTCATCCACCCTATGATAATCAATCTTGGAGAAAGTGATAGTGAATCTGATGACCTGGACCTGAATGAAGATTCCTCAGTAAGAGGAGTTGATAGAAGCCGTCGGCTTGCTCTCCGATCATGTTCTTCACGTTATGGACAATGTCACATTAAATACGTTTAAAAATAAACAATCCAAGCGACACTTTTGGATACGTCCAAAATAGATTTAACATACAAATATTAAAGATAGAAAAAGATCACAGCGCCAACTGTTGAACAAATTAAGGTCCAGGAGTCCCCAGAAATGTCCCCATACAATCTCAAAGCACGTGGCAAGGATGCTTTGGAAGATTTTTGAATAAAAGATTTTGCCTAAAAAATAGGTAAAATGCAAAAATCATTGGATTATGACCAATTTGTTCAAAAATAATAGAGACCCACACGAGGTACATTGCTACCGAGTTTGAAGTGGACTTGGCAGATGGGTTTAGAGAACGGCCGAAAATATGACTTCTCTTTGCAATCCTTGTACACTTGCATTGTGATCAATAGGAATGTATGCATTTACCGACAAGTGCCAAAAATTCGTTAAAAATCAGAGATACAGAACATCATTACTTAGTGAGTGGCATTGTTTGACCCTTCCAGAACCTACATTTCCACCAAGTTTCAGAACATTCTAAGGGACAGTTTTGGAGAAGAAGTCGAAAATAGCTTTCGTACACAGAGCTTCGTAAAAAGGAAACAAAATCGCAGCGCCACCTGTTAAACAAGGTCAGGTCTAGGTGTCCCCAGATGTGTGTCTATACAATTTCGAAGCAAATGGCCAAGCTGTATCGGAGAAAAAGACTTTTTAGATTGTGGAAAAAAGGAGTCACCCCTCCCCCCCCCCCCCCCCCAAAAAAAAAAAAATCTTTAAAAAATCCTATATCTGAACAGACAACGACAACGGACGATCGTATAAGATGAAACAAAAGGCAGTAATTTTGCGAATCGTTAAGAACATAAGGAACGTGAGGCACTTGTAAAAACAAAAAGAAACAGTAATGTTCTTAATTGTGATGAACATGTTGAACATGGGGCAATGGATCAACAAGAAAAATAATTTTCTGAATCGTCAGGAAAATAAGGACAAAAGACAATTTAATAGCCAATATGAAAAATAATTTTCTCAATCGTGCAGGAGAACAAGGAACCTAATGGAAGGGATTGTGTATCGTTACTGCTCCACCCCCACTATGATAAATGTTTCACAGATCTAACTTGGGTGTTATTGCGGATGCTGTGGACCCACATTTGTAATGAAGGAATGACAGCCAATTGTCGGAGAGGACTGGCAACCCGACACCGCATCTAAACTAACAGTAACAGATATGCCACAAGCACCATGGCTACGGTATAGATGGATCTTCGTGTGGGATCCTGTCAATAACATGCAAGCGACCGACATAGGTTTTCAATCATACATTGTGAATACTGTATTTTTGTGCGCCCGAAAGCTTGTGCAACATCGGTTTCGAGTCATGTACAAGATCTTCAAATTTATACATGTTTTAACCCGTGTGAATATTGTCTACCTGAAGGTTTGATGCACCCGTCAGAAAGCATAATACATGTACCAGCATTTAGTTACTGTATATGATGTATATAAATAGGAAATAACAATCGTATTTTACAAACTTAATATTTTATTCATACTTGCCTGGGCAGAAAACGAAGGTAAGAATTCAGAGCTGTTATTAATTAAATAGGTAATGCATTAAACACATAACAACAGTAGCGTAAAAACAAAAACGGGCTTTTGTATCTTGCCAAAAATCAATGCCTAAACTTCCGTGAGTTTTGAAAGGCAAAAATCATTAATACTTTGCTTGCGCTTTCCGCATACATATATAAGACCTTAACTCCGTGGTCTTGTTATTATTCAAACTTTGTGTATTATACATTCTTGGAATGCAGAATAACCCAGATGAGAGGTTCAGTCCAAAAACTTGGTAATTTTGCCACAACATTGGAACACAGTGTGATTCGCAGCTTGTCTTCATGCTCGCTACTCCATGGTGTCAGCCAGAAACTCTACACCATCAACTGATGTGTCCTCGAATCATAAACTTTTGACGACTTATTCCAGTCACAGTACTCATTCTGGGGTCCTTTCACAAAACTATTTTATCATAGTAGGGTATAGGACACAATGGACACCTCAACACGGCATGCGTGCATCCCTGACTACCACCTGAAAACTACCACCCGTTATACAAATGTCTTTCGAGGCCAGTTTCTTTGACTAAATCAAAGCATAAAGAAATTTCACCTTGTGATTAAAAACAAGTCCACGTGAAGAGATGTTATTTAGGATTTTACTGTGTCTGTCTCTATAGACAAAAAATGGTTTAATCACACACAAACACCTACATAATATAGTAACCCACAGTAACTGAAGTAATAATCTTTGCTTTGATTAACTTGTAAGATAATTGCTTGGTTAGGCCTAAAAAAACTTATGCTTCCGATTTTAGGTTCAAAATAGTCCAGGTAGGTAGGTAGGGAGATTTTTTTTATTTTGCCAGCAGATCAATTTCCAGGAAGGTAGGTGGGGAATTTTTTTTTTTTTTTTTTTTTTTTTTTAATTTTTAAAATTTATTTTTTAGGGTTTGAGTTGCATGGAATATACACGTATGATGTCCAAAAGCCTACCTAAAAATTACGATTAATACTTCAACAACATCATACTTCTGAAACATCTGATAATTTCTATTTAATGTAATTGTTCCGGCAGCTGGTTTGCGGGAAGACGGGCAGGTCGGGTACATTTTTTTTTTTTTTTTGCCGGACCACGTAAAAAAAGTTGAGGTCGGGGGGTTCTGGGGCAGGTAGTTCGGGAAACCGGAAACATACTATTTTTTTAGGCCTTATATGAAGCAGTTTTGTTCTACCAAAGGACAGATTCCGCATTTACGGTGAGGACAAAGGCACCAGCAGCTTCATACACAGCTGTAAAATTGTATATGAAATCAGAGTGTGCGGTGAAACACCTGTCATCATGTCGAGGTCGAGGCCATTCGCTGCTATCCCAGTGCTTTTGTAACGCACAACCAAGAGTAGCTTTAATGCCCCTAAACACGTAGTTGGCAATTATAACTAAAGAAATTAACAAACATGTAATTAGCAATTGAGAAACGGATAAAGAAACTAAATTTAAATCACTATTCAAACATGCTTGTACATTTTTTTTTTGTGGAGGTTGGGGGTGGGGGTGGTGGTGGGGGGGGGGGGCTACTGGTTAGTGCAAGTATGACCCGCTATTGGTCTTTATGTCCTTGCTACACTGGACAAGTATCTTGAGTTCATTTCGAGATTAACTCGAGAAACTCTGCCACACTGTGAAATTTCTCTCCGGGATCATATCGAGTTGATATTCCAGGCAAACTCTGGATAATGAGGGTTCAACCCGAGATCTTGACTCGGGATGGGCTCCACAGGGGGTAGATCTGGTAACAGGGACCTGGCTAATGAGACAAACAGCTGCCCTCTGACATCAGCTTTAGGACAATCCTGACTTGTCTTGGGTTAGTATCTACAGTGTGGCCACAACAATCTGAATGCAGCTGGAACCACCTCGGGAGATCAGACAGTGGTGTGGCAAGTTATCTCGATTTAACTTGCTCCAGGTACTTCCCGAATCATTAATTCGGGTCTACCCCGGGTCCAGTGTGGCAGCAGTACTATAGGTAACAGGGGGTGAAAGCATGTCGTAATACCAAAATGCCAGACGGCCTTGCAATGGCGTACAACTTGTGAGCATGAGTGTCTCCCCCAGGCAGAGTTCAACTTTGGGAGTTCCCCTCAAATATTTTGTTAGGCGTGATTGGGTTTGCCAAATCCAGACCAGATCCTAAACCAAAGTAATGTAAAACCCTGTTTAAAAAGTGGAAAATTTTAAGAATAAATTTTTGCAGAATCTAAACAGAAAACAATGTTACCTGTAAACAAAAACAAAAAAAAAAAAAAAAAAAAAAAAAGGGCCTATGGAAGTTATTATCGCAATGCCTAATGCCGGTGGGCTTTTTTTCGTGTTGTTCAGAGAGTCTGCAGTGCAGCGTGGGCTGTCTGCATTCCAGAGGAAACAAAACCCCATATCAAATGACCTCAAACTTCTCATATTTGGTCGTTACAGAACCTATTGTGGACTGACTTCACAGGTCAGTTGCCCGAGAAAAATATCCATCAAGTAATAGGAAAGCTCTAATGCCCAATACACAACTGAATACACAAACATTTGGAGGGCTAGAGCTGTGTGTTCCCATTCGTTTGTCTGTTAAAGCAACCTTAAATAAACTGGTCACTTATGTAGCTGTGGTTATATGATTTTTGTGATGTACTCAGTTATGCATCTAAACTTATTGTGTGAAATTTGGTGTTTCTATGTGCAGTAGTTTTCAAGTAACTAGGTTGTAAATTACAATGTAAAGGAATGGGAATACACAACCCTAGCCCTCTACTGACTGTACTGCCATCTTTTAGGAAGTTCTTGAACCTTGTGTTTTTGCCCTTGCCTATTACCTCCAGTGGGGTGGGAAGATATTGAACACATTTTCACGATCAAGGCATAATATCACACATGTAGATGCCATTGGCACAAAACCATACTTATTGGGGTGTAACCACCAGCCACAGGTCAGAAAGGACCGAACACAGTCGATGCAGGAGCTGACTCCTAGATTCGAACACAGAAGATCCAGATACCGACTGCGGACTTTGTCAGGCCTTATGTTACAGTTTATTAACGTGGTCACTTTCGTAAGATCGTAAAGAAATTTAATTACAATTGCAGGTAGGCAGCATAAAATTTCAGCTGTTGTCAATGAGCATCACCACCATTAAAATCACATCATTAAATGTGAAAATGCTACTTTTGACATATTTTAGGAGCCTCAAAGCAATCTGACCCGGTTTCTAATGTTCTCTCTTCTCAACAACTAAAAGCATGACCATATAAATAATCAATAACACTTTTCTCAATATTATGTGTACACAACAAAATAAACCAGACAACTTTAAGTACATAAAGATATTTTGAGATGTTCTCCCAAAATTTGTTGATAATATTTATTCTACATTTAATACAATAATTGTACACATAGTATGAAGTGATTTTGGCATTGCAACGGTCTACCAATGATATATATATATATATATATGTATATATATATATGTGTGTGTGTGTGTGTGTGACATTTAAAGTTCGTGTTTTCTGTGTAATGAATAGGATCTCAAACCTCTAATCAATGTTGCTGGGAATGTGTAATGAGTCATTTGTTCGTGCTAGAATAAATTACTGTCTTCTGGAGAATGCGGAACTTGAATCAGTAATAGCAAGAGAAGTGTTATATTGTAGTACCGAAGTGCTTTTCCTGTCGCTTTATTTGATTGGCTATCATGGCAGTGCGTGCCACGAATTTCTGTCGCAAACAGAATGGACTTACATACTTTTTAGCTCTGTTGACCATAGGTCGTAGAGCTTATGCAATCACTCAGCGTCATTCGGTGCGTCCGTCCGTCCGTAAACAATTTACTTGTCAACACAATAGCATCAGCAACTTTAAAGTTAGCCTCTTGAAATTTTGGCCATGTTCTATGAATGGAGATCTATTTACCTTTGGTTATTGGTGGCGCCGCCTACAGGATTACTTAATACACAAGCCAAGAAGTGAAAAAAATAAAAACACTCAGGTGTCCTTGATTTATGATGGATCGTTATCAAATGTGGTGGCAAACATTTGTAAGGATTACATGTGTAATCCGAGTTATATGTGGTGGCGCCACCTACAGGTGAACGGAAAATATGAGTTAATATGTGTTCAGACCTGTCAAATTCATTATCATGAAAAATAATCAGACTTACTTAATCAAATGTCACGGTGTATGTGTATCGTGTCTGAAAGGACGATATTACATAATATGGGTGATCATGACCTACTTTGTCAAGGTCATTGGAGAAATACATTTCAGGAGATGATGATGATCTTGTGATGGTCATTCTATCATTATGTGTGAACATTATGCATTTTACCATTACAGGAATATTATACAGAAAAAAGTTTATGATGCGTGAAGTCCTGGTAGCACTACTGGTGGCTTTCAATAGAACAAACATTATTGGTGTAAAAATAATATTAATTTCATTGTAATGATCCTAAATAAAGATGGAGCTTTGAAACTTACACCAACTGTGCATTGGGTCAATGCTTAACTTCTGTGAAAATTCAGATGACCTTGACGTATTTTTGTAGGTCAAAATACAAATTACATATGTCATTGATAATTAAGATGTACAAAATACAGATATAAGAAAGCTAGGGTTACAAAATTGATACGAAATGTGCATTGTTTATGAGTATTGATATTTTATACTCGATAAATGACTTTTGACTTACTTTTTAAAGGTCACTAATGGAATAAAATTGAAAAAAAAACGTATGGACATTGTTAGGGTCCTTAATTTAACTTTGGGGAGCAAAAATGTTGAAGTATCATGATACTGGTGACGTCACCTGTAAGTCAACGCACAATATAAGAAAATGTGTTTTGAGACAAGTATCATTCCTTATCATCAGGAACAATGCGACTATGATGATTCTAGATGAACATGCATTATAAATGTATACCATGTGATTTTTAATATAACATGGTCTTTGTGACCTTGATCTTCTGTCCCAAGGTCAGTGAGGACAAAAAGTTAACGACTCACTTATTGTTGTTTTGGTAATGCAACAGATACTAAAATTACATCAGCTTTATATGTTCAGAAGCCACTTGAGGACTCGTAGCTTTAAAATAAAGATGTAGATGCAATATAGCCATGGTACCAGCAGAGCATTAGGCCCATGGGTTTCTTGTTTGAAAGCCTCGTGTGAATCTGCTCGCCGACAATGCTGGATGGAGCAAACGTAACACATCTTCTAGCCTTCGGCGGGTTGGCGTGATGATCGTTTGCATGACCTATCACATAGTTACGCCAATGCACCTATTGCTTGGCAGGTTACGTCTGTCCCTCTTGGTGGGGTCGGAGGTTATATGAAAAGTTAACCCTTGCATCCTTTTGTTAGTTTGTCCAGTTTCCTTGTATCTGCATAGATTGATAGAATCTTGTAGTTGGGCACTGGCGTTTTGAAAGGCATGGAACGGCATAGGACTGATAAAAGCCATCCCATATATATTGTCGTTCACTACACAAGCTACGATAAGGGCGTATCCAGAATCTCTTATACCTCTTGCAAAATATTGCGAAATCACACCTGACTGAACCAGGTGATAGAAACGGGCGATAGACATTTCGCAATGATGATATTTAATATACCTATTCATAACCCAATTAGGAAAAGAACATTGTTGGTGTCCTTGGTTATTTTCCTGAAAAAAAAACAACATGTGGCAAAATTTTCCTATGATTATAAAACATGCAATCGGTTTTGGCGCAGAATGATTGATATTCCACCTGTCGTGTGGTAGAGAGTTCGTAACGTGTCGTTATAATAGTGAAACTGTTTAGAAAATATTGCGGATTAAGATAACAAATTGCGGATTATGGTAGCAGGATACCCAACCACCCTAACGATAATGGAGAATACTTCATCATGTTGATCTATAGCTTCCACCAGTGACGAATAGTGCAGTTGGGAAATTAGAATTCCGGGGTGGCCACTTGCTGCATGTGGTGGTCACCGATACGTCCTCAGATGTTGGTCGGTTCGGCACTCGTACTTCTTCGTGGTGTCAGACAGGGAGGCATACTGCAGGCCATCGCGTTGTCGATCAACTGCTCTTGCACATCGTTGCATAAGCAAAGTGTCCTTAACGGTTGGCGCCTGTAAACTGCATGACCAGAAATCGATTTAATGAGGGACCTCTTCCTCTAGAGTTGCAAGGAAAATTACTTTTCGTGGAAAATGGTGCAAAATTCAGCAGTATAAGATATTCCGTGAGAGGTAACATTGATACCCAATTATTGGAATTATATAATTATTCCGGGCGGTAATAGTACCGGCACTTGCTTTGTTCCTTCCTTGTTCACTTCCATCCTTTCTTCAATCTTATTTCCTTTCTTGTTTGTTTGTTTCCTTCCTTCCTTCCTGTCGTTCTTTACTTTTCATTTTCCTTGTTTCTCCCTTTGTCTTCTGTCATCACGGTTTGTTTCTTTCATTTTTCTTTTTATTCTCCATGCCCCACCTTATATTTCACGATAGAGATGTCTCATAATCTAGATCATTTTCTCCAACCACATGTGATTAACGAGTTTCAATAAATCAATAAGGGTTATTTATAGAAACATATAAAAATATCCCGCGTGTGCCCACGTTCCTTTAAGTCGATGGCATTGGTCACTGAAATGCAATAAATACCAGGGCGAGCTGATCCCGCAGGATGACACGCTGGCGTTAGTACGAGTATCGATTAAGGGTTAACCACTCCATTGCCTCCGTTTCTCGTCTCTGCGCGACATAAGTTAACACTTTGACGCCCGAATTGACCGGCACTGTGTTTTTTTTTATTGATGCGTGAATAGTCTTTAATTTTGAAATGTACTATTTCGCAAAACATATAAAATGAAAGGCAAACAAGGGACATATCAATATCATTGCGGTCAACTACTTCCCTTAGTTGTTGTTGTTTTTTTTTTGTGGGTTTTTTGTTTTTGTTTTTTTTTTTGTGTTTTTGTTTGTTTGTTTGTTTTTTGTTTTGTTTTTTTGTTATTTCATTTTATCTAATTTGTTTTAAATTTTCTGCTCCCATGTGCCGTACCGCCGGGGACTAACCAAAAGTTTTGCCAAATGCAGAGTAACCATGTTGGCATAAGAACTGTAAGATGACAACACAAGTGTTGGCGGAGCTTGCAAGTAGACGATCCGATTGGCAGTATTTTTGACTAATAAAGTGCAAATTATCAGGATTCGTATTATGTTAGTATTGTGCTCGATGAATGGAATAGCAAATTCATTTGGTCCAAAATTGAACCAGATACTGCTCTGGTCGTTGTGTTAATTCTAGCTTTGAGCGGAAAAGTGTCAAACGCATGACGGGGCCATATGTTGGGGGTGGGGGTGGAGATGCGGGTGAGACGGAGCGCTCCCTTGTTTAATTATCTCTCTGAAAGGTACCACCGATGGGAGGATAGACTTGTTGCGTATGCAATCATCAGAGAATTGGAAGGGGGTGGTAGCGTTATTTTTAAGACATTAAGAATTGCCTCGTCTTTGTTCGTGCTATGTAAATACTTACAGGTTTGTTGTTTTTGGTTTGATTGATGGAGGATTCCGATATTTTTAAGTCATGGATGTAATTTTGGTGACTTGCGAAACAGGAAAGACCCCGTTACTGTGTAGCATTACTATTGGCTATGCTATACCCTGCAGACGTGTTGGTTATTCGATATTTGCAAGTTTATCCTGGCTAATTGTGGTGATCAGTGCGGGTGTTGTGAGTAACGTGTCTACTCTGGTTCGTATCATATAGTGATTGTCAGCTAAGCAGCTCCGAAGGCCATTGAAATTGACTCCACGGGAATATGAGAAGACTGCTCTCGACAGTTGTTCACAGTGGAGCGTAATCCCTGGTGTGTAGGCTTTGCGAGACAGACACTCCCATCGTGATAATACATGTGCATCATGGAATAAATTGGAAAGGAAGTATTTGAAAGTGAACAAGCTTGTCGGCTGCATGACATGGTTTGGGTGCTTTGGTTTGATGACAATGGCAGCGCAAGTCAAGTTTTCAGTAGAGTTGAGAAAAAAGACCAAACAAACAAACAAGCAAACACACACACGCACACACACACACACACACACACACACACACACACACACACACACACACACACACACACAAAAACCACAAAACAAAACAAAACAAAACAACCCCTATAATTAAACAAAATATCAATTAGGTATTAGCCACTTGGGGACTCTACTTCTATATTCTGACATGGTGAACATATTATAGTAGAATAGGGGGACTAATCGGAGGTTTTAGTGTGGTAAGGTATGAAATTATGCCTGTGGGCCAAAACCTTTCTTTCTTTCTTTCTTTCTTTCTTTCTTTCTTTCTTTCTTTCTTTCTTTCTTTCTTTCTTTCTTTCTTTCTTTCTTTCTTTCTTTCTCTCTGTCTTTATTTCTTCCTTCCTTTCTTTCTTTCTTTCTTTCTTTCTTTCTTTCTTTCTTTCTTTCCTTCTTTCTTTCTTTCTTTCTTTCTCTCTTTCTTTCTTTCTCTATTTCTTCCTTCTTTCTTTCTTTCTCATTTTTCTTTCTTTCTGTCTTTCTTTCTTTCTTTCTTTCTTTCTTTCTTTCTTTCTTTCTTTCTGTCTTTCTTTCTTTCTTTCTTTCAACTTCAAACTTTGCGTGATTACACTTCCATATGTGAAGTGTGCCATTGGTGTGAATAGGGTGACAGTTTTGAAATTGTGCAAATTTCAACATGAAATATCTTCAAACTTTTATAGGTAACTTCCAACTTTAATTCCAACTTCAATTCAAATGTTTGTTTTGCAAGCGCATCAAATGAACCACTAACAACAGTTGTAGAAAGTCAGTTTATGCTAAGTATGGGTACTTGAGGGTTAAATACCTTCAAACTTATTACAGCTGGAGTTTTTATCTCAACTTCAATTCGTAGGTTTGCGCTGTAGGTGCATTCAGTGATCCGCAAACGAAAGTTGTAGAATTTGAATTTATACCCTTAAGGGGGACCTAAAAGATTTAAATGTTGAATATCTATCTTCATAACTATTATGCATAGGTGCGCCATTAATGTGGCACTCTCACTTAACACCCTAGGTTTGTCCATTATCAATTGTGTCCAGAGCTAAGCTGTCAGACGCCACTAAAGCTAGACTATCTGAACAGTATGGGGCCCTAACAGTCAAGTTAAAATACTGCAAATTAGGAGCAACGATAGGAGACTTGTACATATTTTTGATAGACCAGACTTAAAACCAGCCATGATCTGTCACCAGCAATCAATGGCATGTGTATATGTACATCACATGGATTTGTTTATGCTCATGTCAGACATGACATTTTTATGCTGCCACATGGTGGCCATTTTGTCATCGGTCCATGCTGCAGTGTCAACAGTGCCCATACATGAATCCAGGGAGGGTTTCTGCCAGAGTGAAATTTTAGGGGACTCAAATTTTCATATTGTCAAATAAAAATTCTAATAATGAAGCCTTTGTGGGGGTATTTCAAGGTAATATATGCTAAAATTGTTCTTTTCTGCTTAAATTTTTGGGTAAGCAAAAGTACCCTTGAGATTTTTAGGGGATGTTATTTTACTCTTTTTACCTTCTGGCGGAAACCCTGCCAGGTTGCAGCGATGAGTGTACTTGTTTGTTAGCTGACGCTTGACTTTCTGCTTTATACAGAATTATTTCTTTTTCCTCGGCGTTATTTTCGCCAGCTCATTTTCTCTGCCCGGAGCCTTATTTTGCTGCAGTTGATCCAAGTTTTATCTCGTGTAGAGTGTATATTTTACAACTTCAGTTTGAATGTACAGGGCAACAACTTCCCTTTGTATGCACACATACAGATGTGCTTTGAAATAAATCTTTTTTTTTTAGTTCATCTTGCTTTTTCGAGAATGCAGTTTACCCCAGACAGGTGTTCTTTCTGATCATATTTTGTAAGTTGTATCGTTCTACGGCTTCTCATTTCCTTGTCATAAATTAAAGTTTTCATCATTTCAAAATTTAATCTTCTTGGAAAGAGCATTACAGCTGCACCCTTTCTTGGCTGGTTCGATCATGCGATGTGGGGTTCCACGTGTTTTGAATATCCGATTTCCTATCCTATGTGGAGAATCATACACACTATCGTGATGTGATACTTGAAAATAGTGACACGAAAACATGCAAAAACTGAAACGAATGCCTCCTTTGGTCGTCTATAGGGCATGTCACATACACTATTCTGCTTGATGGTCGCACCTGCTTCCTGTGTCGTGCAATATTTTGATCCAATGAATGAAGCAGGTTCTGTTTATCCCCCAGGCGTCTCCTTCTTGAACAAGTGCATTTCGTGGCGCTCTGCAGTGCCATCTATGAACGACATGCCCCAGTTGATAAGAGACTAGCAGTAGGCCCGTGTAGCCTTTGGTAACTGTGGAAATTAAGTTCCCAAATTATGTAGGAATATATACGGGATACATAATGAACAGGTGGCTTTAAAAGCAGGCTAAGATTTTCCAGAAAGACGTGCTGACTTGCCGCTTGAACATTAGTCTTGTGATTTATAAACAAGTGATGTGTAAATATTAAGCAAGGGCCAGAAGAGAAGGTTCAAGAACTGCCTAATAGAGGGCACTGCAGTCAGTGGAGGGCTAGGGTTGTGTTTTCCCATTACTTTCCATTGTAATTTGCAACTTAGTAACTTGAAAACTACTGCACATAGAAACGCCAAATTTCAGACAATAAATCTAGACGCATAACTGAATACCTCACGACAAAAGTATGACCACAGCTACAAAAGTGACTGGTTTATTTAAGGTTGCTTTAACATGCAAGCTAATGGGAAAACACAGTTCTAGCCCACCAAATGTTTGTGTATTCAGTTGTGTATTTGGGCGAATACACACTTTACAACTAATTCTGACCTTTCCTGTTAATAAATACAAATGGACGGGCTGGATGTCCACATTAACGTTATGCAGACAATCTTTGAGACAACACGATTTTTTTTATTTTTCATTTAATGGTCAGGAATATATTGTGAACATGGGTAGACAAACATAGCGTGCTACTTGCATTCAAATTGCAACGAGTGCGAACGACGCCCTTTTTACCCCAAGTGCCACGGTCAATACGCAATTCCTAACATATTCCATACATACAAGCTGCCTGTGTATTTTATGTTGTTGCAGCCGTAGAGTTTATTGCTTATACTTCAAAAAGGAGTGTATGTGGGATCTTGTCGATGAATTAGCATGGGCGTTTTATGTTTCAGTTTTTGTCCCGCTACCTTTCTTTGGTACCGCCTTATTGCAATTACAATGAGCACAGGGCACTCAGAACAACGACAGTTTATAGAGCGCCGTAAAACAGAAAGTACAAACATGATATGCACTTTATGGCCGAACAATTAACAAATAACAACATAAATAAACGAGTTTTCTGCCGTTTCTGTTTCAACATCAACCGAAAGCAGAACTTTAAGATATTTCCAGTAGCAAATTGAAATTTGATATTCATTTTTAGGAGGGGCGATTTATAGTCTTACAAGCCCACTTACACGATAGTGTAATGATCGGGGATGATACATGTCCAAAAGCACATTAGTCCATCACATGATTTACATTTGTGTAATTGTATGTGTGGCTAGTCTCAAAATATGATTTTCTTACAATTTTGAAATAAACTGATACCAATGTCAGTATTTTTTATGCGTGGTTTGTGTTTCACTGTCTTTGCAACCGAACTGTTGCCATAGGATAAAGTTCTGTTTTATGCTAGTACTGATTGATGTCTGCTGTAACGTGTAGCATAGATAAGTGTCAATCAACTATTTACCACAGTAATTAAAGGTATTCAACCAATTTAGTAGGGTCTGTGTTTGCTATTGTGTGAATAGGTTTTTTCCCCATTTTTGCACAACATCGTTTCTAGGCTCCAGGCATTCGTGTGGATGTACCAAGAGGAAGCAGTTTATGCATAGTCTTTTCGCAGTATTAGAGGTCATCATGGATGGAGCTGCTACAATCCTCATGATACGGAATTGCAAGAATATAGTAATTTCAATTCAACGTGTTATGTTTCAGCCTCGCGACCCATAATAGAAAGTACATAAGTGAAAACAATCGGTCCACTAACGCTACTGTCACGTCCCACCTTGTATGCCTTGTTCATCGTATGGACATACACCAACACCGCTTGAACAACAATAAGTCAACAGATTTAGGATATTATGGCACCGTCCACCCTCGCCCCCCCCCCCTCACCCCCGAACAATGGGGGGGGGGGGAGGGGGGAGTAATTTTCGAAGGGGGCTAAGCACCCAATGAAAGTTGTGCATGAGGATCATGTGCCAGAACAGTTTGATCTTTCACCTCGTGAGCAAACAAAACAGGCCTGAGCCAGAGGTCACGTGCAGACTTGAATCCTCTCCAGGCATCCAGATCACACCTGAAAGTGGAGCATCTGTATTACCATGTATGCCTGACAATCAGTGACAATGGCAACAGAAGTTTAACAGGAAGGTTTAGTGTGTGTGTGTGTGTGTGTGTGTGTGGAATTTGCTCTCAGGACATTCCATAAAGGAAAAACAATTTTGACTCAGGGAGTTGGGATTATTTAAATATATCATCATCATCTTCGCGGCCGCCGCGTATGTAGTGTTTCCCGCAGACCACAAAATTGGGCAGGGCGCAAGGAAATTTAGGGCAGGGCAGATGACCTGCTTTCCTATCTCTCCTATGTTAAAATAAAAAAAAAAGGGCAGGAAACTAGGATTAAGGGCAGTGCGGAGCGCCTTCCTATTTTTGCCAAGGGGAAACACTCCTGTGTCAAAGAATAGTTATTCTCCATAAGATTTTAACCCTTTGCATGTACGACTAGACCGAGTTACCAGTATGCTCGGCAGAAGTTCCGTGCTTAACATCAAACCCACACCAAGGAAATATGCTGACCTGTGTCATGCTACATGGACAGGTCTCACATGGAATGTTCATATCTGGACACAATGTTATCTGTTAGCGAGACGTTTAACTGAAAGCTGTGAAGCAGATGACAATTGGAATTCGGGGCTGTTGTGGTCGTTCTTAGCAAGAAGAAACTTAAAAATGTTGTGCCATCATTCTGTTGAAGGTCAGAGAAACAGAACCATGTGAAATGGACATTGTCAATATTTAATCTCTGCTCTACAGTTTTCATTTGGTGCAAATAATAAAAAAATTGGCATTTACATTGATTAACCCTAATTTTCATCTTAGGTGTTGCTATCATACTATTACCAATCAGAGTAAAATGCTAACAGTCATAAATCTTTCGAGGACATTTTGTTCGCTTAATGTGAAAATCAAAACGTCGGATGTCACAGTGATTGTCCAAACATTCATCTGTGATATAAAGGAAAATGTAAATGAAAATCGCATACCTAAGTTACTTATCTCTTTCAGTACCACACTTTGGACTGAGTCAGCAGCTTTCCTCGGTGCGCTTTGGGATTAATGCGCCCAAAGTGCACCAAGGAAATCTGTTGACCCGGACCATTATATTGTATGGAACGTGCTGGTGCTTGAGAGTGAAAAGTCGTTTCACAAGAAATAGGAATCCAGTTTTCGTATTAAAATTGAGAGCGTTTCGTCTTAAGTAAATCTGTTGACCCGGACCATTATATTCCCTGGAACATGCTGGTGCTTGAGAGAGAAAAGTCGTTTCACAAGAAATAGGAATCCAGTGTTCGTATTACGCTGCAGTTGGCAGTGAAAGAGTTAATAACATTCCTCGATGTACACTGGCAACCCCATGGAAATGTTTTGGCTTAGCCTGGCACGAGCAGCTTGTGGTGTGTCGGAGTGGGTAGACTTAGGACAATGACGATAAAGGGTAATCCCTGTGTGCAAATAAAGGTTATTTGTGAGGTCAATTGGCCATGTTATTCGTCAAATCTGTGTTTCAGTGCGCTGAGAAATTCACAGTTGGGCCTATTCCCACCAAAATCGGCCTTCTAATGCAGACAAAAATTGAATGTTTCCTGCATCATCGTTGTCTAAAAATTAAGACTGATATATATGAACGAATGGGCCGGCCATTGGTATTCCGCTAGGGTATCCAAACACCAACTTCAAAGTTGTTTTGTGAGTGGTCCTTTCTTGAAATAATGTTTTAGATAAAAATACCCCTTCAAAACCCGAAATACCCTCTGAGAAAATCCTTAAGAGTCACAGGGCTTATTTATTTAAATGTAAAATTGATGAAAATCTGGTCTTCACCCATGAATTTCCCTTCATGTGACCCCTTGAAAAAAATCCAAATAGAAACACTGCAAGACTTGTAAAGATATCTTATTGTCCGTCAACAACTTTCATCCTGTCAGCGGTACGTCCTCGACGTCTTGCCTCCCGCAGGGCCGCTGCCATTCTTTGCTACATTACCCCTTGGCTTTTGAACAAACAAGGCTGGACCGTCTCAATTCGCATCTGTTTAAAATTGGCGTCGTTGACTCGCCTCTCTGCTCGTGGGGTATGGCAATGGAAGACATCTTGCATTATTTTTTTACATGTCCTTTATTCCAAAATTTTAGGGTTGACCTCAGCAGTAAAGTTATACTAATAGCACCTTTTACCACAGCAACTATTCTTTATGGTAACAAAGCTGTTCTCTACATGGTAACTACATTATTTTTGCAGCTTTTCACGAATATATTAAGCAAACTGAGAGATTGTAAGTTTTCTCCTATTAGTGCTGGTAGTCTTCACATTAGCTGCAGTTTTATACAGCACTAGCTCCTGCCCCACTGTCTGTCCCTGTCTTGTAACTGTCTCTCTTGTATGTTTCGGTGTTGACCCGTACGTCCTGTTTATCCGTTGTCCTTTTCTCTGCGAGAGGGGTTAATATAGGGTTTCCCTGTTCCCTGATCGCTGTGGAAAGAATAAAGTATGTTTAAAGCAACGCTGGACCAAAAGTTTGCTTGTCATCTGTGTCTTGGCAACATTTATTTTCCTCACACCTGCATATCTTGTCAGTTGGTATTGTGCTGCAAAACGGGGAGAAACCTGTCGGCGTAGAGGTAGAAGTCCATGGCTCCCTGGGGAGAGAAAGTGTTCCGTCCTGAAAAACAAAAGCAAAAAGCGAAAAACTGTAAAAGAGGATTTGCTTTAAAGCAAACCTGTATGCGTGCCTACAAAGCAAAGTTGTTACCTGGTACACTCGCATGAAAACAATTCTGCTGGTATAAAGAAAATGCCAGAAGGCATATATATTATGAGAAATCAAAAAGTAAGTAGATAGACAGAACACTGTAAATTACTATTTATTTTTTTCATGTTCGTAGCCTTCCAGCAGCGTATTCGTTTTATCCCCCCAAAAAGAGTGTCTTAGTATTGCGTTTGAGATGATGCAAACTGAGTAATTTTGCGACATTTTCACGTAACCTATGATACGCTAAGCAAACGGGATCCATTTGTAAGCCCACAAGACTAGAGTGCACTGAAATTTCCATGTTTTCGTTACGTGCCTTGCATGGTTGTCTTCGTTCTTAAACAATGTGATTTGTAAGGAAGAAAGCTGTACTCAACTTCATACGCTATCTAATACACAAAATGGTTTTCTCTGTGGATTGTATGTAACAAAGATCATACTGAATAATAGATGTCTCCGATTGCAGGCAGTCGTACGTTATTGAAAAATAGCTGTCCCTGATCATCAGGTAACGTCATGACAAAGCCTCCACCTGTAGTTGTCCCGTTTCCGTTTTAGCTCTGCCAAGGTAACATCGCAAAATTTATGATACCACTCGTATACTACCTCTGTATTCATTTGTTTGTCCGTGGTCTAGCATCTTCAGATTTCAGATATCCCCACGTGTTTGTTTGTTTTTCCTTTTTTACTTTACACTGAAATTTCTGTATTTTTTCATGATCTCTAGACTTTGACGGGAATGTGACAAAACAAAAAATTTGGAACTATTTTGACAAAAGGGCGCCACCTGCAGTCTGACGGAGAATATGAGCCAAATATACTGAAATCTATATGCATGTATTTCATCGTCTGTAAAAATGATGGCGTTAATGCTGCCAAATATGGAGGAAATAGTTTACATGTAGACAAGCTGAATGTTTTAAATACGGAAGACCCTGATCGGACTTGAACAAAGTCAACGAAGCTGTAAAGTCAAGGAAGTGATTTCCCATGATGCTGGTCAGGTTTTTGATTGTGGGCATACAGGCACATAACGTTACATGTGGATTATATATATATACAAAGTTTACTGCAAGAAAATTAGTGGCTTCATCTGTGGTATGTCTTAAAAATACCACCATGCTGGTTAGTGTAAAATGCATTTAATTGAATATTTTGACTAGCGCCATCGCACTTATACTAAATGTGCGTCAGAGCCTGGGCCAATTTTGCTAATCTAGCAATGTCCTTTGCCAATATGTTCAAGGCTATAGGACACCCGACAATCCAGAAATAACTGAGCCAGGCTTTGCAAATTGAAAAGGAAAATGCGTCATGCTTAGTATTTGTATAGTATAATATGGGCTGACCTTGACTTTTCGTACATT
Organism: Hermodice carunculata; assembly: GCA_964020975.1. Taxonomy (NCBI): domain Eukaryota; kingdom Metazoa; phylum Annelida; class Polychaeta; order Eunicida; family Amphinomidae; genus Hermodice; species Hermodice carunculata. The sequence continues at coordinate 47,829,409 of OZ026612.1, read as the reverse complement.
AGTTAAGTAGTAAAATTAAAGAATGGGATGTCATTTGTTCACTCGACCATGACCAACTGTATCCATATTCCATAAATAGATTATTCCCCAGGGTTTGAATATACTTATCGGTCCATTGGCCGTTGTCGACGCTTTCACTCAGGACATGCAGCGTAGGCTTTGTAGTGAACGATAATAGAGTGAAATGTTAGTCTAGGTTTTATCCCATTTGCTGATAAGCAAATTGAATTTTTCAAGTCAGGGATAACTTTCTGTCACTGAACATAGGAATGTACAGAGGTCAAAATTGAAACAAGGGAAAGAACTACTATGAATGGAAGCTTGGCATGCTTAGTGGTTTCCTTGTTTGTTGTTATTATTAGTTGGCTATACTGCCATTTTCTCACCAAAATTGGCCTTAAATGTTATAAAAAAGGAGCGCTTTGATTCTGGTTACCAGGGTAACTTAACAAGTTGAGTGCGGAAAGGTCACTTCCTGTCCTTGATGACCTCTCTCCAAATCAGAGGCGAAGCTTCACTGGGCATGCCCAGCTGAGATGTCAGCTTGGCTCATTACCTGGCCGTAAATTCGCACTCACACTAGTGTAGTTTTATTGTCTTGCCAGTATAAGCTGTTGGCGAGACTTAGCAGTCACTTTCCGTCCGTCCGTCCGTCCGTCCGTCAACAAAAAACTTCGGAGTGGCTTGAATTACGCTGGCGAGACCTTCGTGCCCCCGCGCATGACTCTGGTTGCTCTGGCCAGTAGGCTATGTACTGGACCGAGTATAGCGCTCAGCTGAAAAGTGGATGGCTTAGATTCCCTAGTTCAATTATACAAGGCCACACTATTGGCTCGTGCTACTTTGTCTTTGTGGGTGCTCTTTGATCATGTTACCAAAAAATGTTCTGCCGCTTTTTTCACCACTTTCATGTGCGGTGCGAAAGGCTGATTTTTTTGTGTGTCTGATAATGTTTCATACTAATGTGTTTCCTAAAGACCGTTATGCAAGCTGTGCATTAGAAGCACTCATACTAGAAACGGGTCCTTATGAAACAAAATGTCAACGATCCGGTCTCTTTTAGAGACCGGATGTTGACATTTTGAATGTGCATGTCTAAGTTGGTAAGTAATTCATTTCTGTTCAACGTCGCTCAACGTTCTGCTGCACGATCTTGTAAATACGTAAACGCCGTAACTTGTCATCAGTCTTTATGCTTATCATTGAATATACTACTGACAGACTATTATCTCACATTCATGTAAATGAAATGGACCCCACCCACCCACTTCGACTTCGTGTGATTGAGGGTGAAGGTCCAAGGCCCGGGTTAGTGGATGTCAGCCCCTCTTGTTATTAGAATAGAGAATGTCCGTTGAGTAACTGGATACAATGCACAGATTCGGAGTCTTAATGTATCGCTCAAATGGAATTTGCTTGTGACACTCAATCCAGTGTCAAGACGGCGATTCTATTTGCCCCGAATTTAAATTTAAAAGTAGCAAAGTTTCATAAAAATATCAATAATACCTGAGGTTTAACGGTGTAAAACGGTCCCGCTCTTGTCGATGGTGACCGCCCTTATCAAGGGTGGAATGATAAATTATAAGTTCCGGAAAAGGGATACAATATCTCAGTTGTCTTGAAATTGGGGCCCCGTCATTTGAATTGATGAAGAATAACAGAAGCAAGGTACATTTAGACTAAACAAAAATAAGGATAAGTGAAAGGCAAACAAGAGTGAATAACGACCCGAAAATTTTGCAAAGTGTTGTACTTCTCAATTACTTAGTAGATCAACTCACCGAGAAAGTAGGTCTCGAATGACAGTGTGTCCTTCCCACACAGTCCCAATATTTAGTCTGGATGGCCAAGCGACGACTAAGACATGCAAAAGTGAGCCAAAACAAGCAAGCCACAAGCAAGCAAATCATATATGTATATGTGTATATATATATATATATAATATATATATATATATATATATATATATATATATATATATATATATATATATATATTATTTGTTCTTAGTTACAGTTGAAAATAATGGGAACACATGCCTCTGTGGCCCTGCAGGTTTCAGTGGCATCATTGATTTGACTCGTGCAATTTTTGTTTTGTTTCGCCCCTTCTGGCCGCCCTCCGCTATTTACCCTGAGAGCCGCCAGCAGCAGCTATGTGCTGTTAAGTACTTGGTATGTTTAGTGTTAAACACACAAAGATCGAAGGTTAAACGTGCGCACACGCTTGTGTCAGCTGGTCTCAAAGAACTCATTGAACGACAAGGAAAAAGCCACATCGACTTTGTCACATACCCGGGTCTATCTAGTTTTCATGATAGCTCCATCATGTCCAGAGAGACTCCGATGATGTTCTACAAATTTCGTTCTATGTTGAATGACCAAGTTGGACGAGGACCAACTGATCTTGCATTCTTGTCATGAATTTGTGACACGGGTTTCTTGACTTGTGACATATGGTGACAAGTCCAACCAAAGGGAGGACCCGCAAGGAATTTTGATGGCAAAGTTTTATATTTTGCCAAGTACATGAATAATATACTTATGGCTGTGATCCTAGTGACACAGGGCTGCTTTGTACACGAACAATAGACAAGACTTTATGACAGGACCATCGTGTAAATTGACTGACCCGTCATCCATAGGCAAGGAGCTGGACTGGCTGTTTGGAGCTTGTCTACAAATGAAGAACTGTACCTTTTTTGTCCATACAAACGCGACTGAGCGGGTAAAATCACATTGCAATATGAAAAATACATGTATAATGAAATGATGATTTTATTACAGTAGTAAAAATCATATAATATCTGTACACAATCGTCCAAGACTTAAATTCCAGACCCGAATTATTTGTTTTTACCTCGGAAACTCGGAAAAATACAGTCAATAGTAAAAAAAAAAAAACAAACAAACAAACAAACAAACAAACAAACAAAAAAAAAACAAAAAAAAAACCGAGAAAAAAAACCCCACTTGTTATGTC
>OZ026612.1:47795669-47826224 GCA_964020975.1 Hermodice carunculata | reverse complement strand
ACTGTACCTTTTTTGTCCATACAAACGCGACTGAGCGGGTAAATCACATTGCAATATGAAAAATACATGTATAATGAAATGATGATTTTATTACAGTAGTAAAAATCATATAATATCTGTACACAATCGTCCAAGACTTAAATTCCAGACCCGAAGTATTTGTTTTTACCTCGGAAACTCGGAAAAATACAGTCAATAGTAAAAAAAAAACAAACAACAAACAAACAAACAAAAAAAAAAAAACAAAAACAAAAAAAAAACGAGAAAAAAACCCCACTTGTTATGTCAGTGTGCCAATACCAACACGGGCATATTGTATTTCTAGAAATTCTTTCTTCTTTCTTTCTTCTTTCTTTCTTTCTTTCTTTCTTTCTTTCTTTCTTTCTTTCTTTCTTCTTCTTTCTTTCTTTCTTTCTTTCTTTCTTTCTTTCTTTCTTTCTTTCTTTCTTTCTTTCTTTCTTTCTTTCTTTCTTTCTTTCTTTCTTTCTTTCTTTCTTTCTTTCTTTCTTTCTTTCTTTCTTTCTTTCTTTCTTTCTTTCTTTCTTTCTTTCTTTCTTTCTTTCTTTCTTTCTTTCTTTCTTTCTTTCTTTCTTTCTTTCTTTCTTTAGCGGCAAATTTGTTGACATTTCAATTGAAAACTATTGTACCTAGAAAGGCCAAACTTGGCATAATCATGTTGCCATACATGAAGTCTTCAGTTTTTGTGAAAAGATTCAGCGGTTTTGAAAATAATGCAAATTAGGGCCATGTGAAAATGTACATTTTGAAAATCTCCAATACTATTATAGGTACAGCTTACCATTCTGCTCATTTAGTATGTTTGTAATACTGCGCATTTTTGTAATTCACTGTGGCCTCTAAAGGTCAAAGGTTAAGGTGTTAATATTGCCATTTGAATTTTCTTCTAGCCATAACTCGGTCAATGTTTATCCAATTTCGATTATGTTGGGCGCAAATGATAGGTACTATAACAAGGCATTTTTTTTGTTTACATGTCACTGCTAAAGGTCATTTGGACCTTTGAAATTTTCATCCAGTCATATCTCTGTCAATTTTCATCCAATTTCAACCATGTTGGTCCCAAATTGGTCGGTGTTGCTCTATCGCATATTTTTGTAATTACACGTGATCTCTAAAGATCAAAAGCCAAGGTCAATTTGACCTTTGAAATTTTCATCTAGTAATCAGTTGGTCATTTTTCATCCAATTTTAATTGTGTTGGACTCAAATTATAGGTATTGCAACACTCTATATTTTTATAACATACATGTGACCTCTACAGGTCAAAGAAGTTTTTCACCAAGCCATAACTTGGTCAATTTTTATCCAATTTGACCATGTTGGACCAAATTGTTGGTATTGTAACACTGCATATTTTTGTAATTTACATCTAACAGGTCCAAAAGTCAAGGTCATTTGAACCTTTGAAATTTCATAGAGCCATCATTGTGTCGATTTTCATCCAACTTTTAATCATGTTGGATTCAAATTGTAGGACATTGGAACACTGCACATTTTTGTGATTACATGTGACCTATAAAGGTCAAAGGTCAATGTCATTTTGCCATTTGAAATTTTTATTTTCGTGATAAGTTGGTCAATTTTTACCTGATGTATTGTAACACTGTACATTTTGTAATTTACATGTGATCTCTTTAGTTTTGTTATAACATGTGACCTTTTCAGTGAAAGATCAAGGTTATTTGGCCGTTTGGAAATTTCATATAGCCATAAATGGGTTTATTTTCATATGTTTTAGTTCATGTTGGGCTTAAAAAAAGGATATTGTAACAGTACATTTTTTTATAATTTACATGTGGCCCCAATTTTCATCCAATTTCAGTCGTGTCAGGCAAATTATTGGTATTACAACACTGCACAATTTTGTAATTTACCTGTGACCTCTCGAGGTCAAAGGTCAAGGTCATTTTGACTATGAGGAGGAGCCCCTTATTTTTGTGTCTCATTATTTGTAAAATACAAGAAAGTTACATGGCGTCTTTGTAGGTGATACTGTTGCAAGAAAACATGGGTTCCCTTGTGTTTATGATAATCGTATAGCCTGACAGATACCTGGACTCGTTTTATAGGAGCAAAAGTAGCATTGCTTGGATCAGCTTGTTGCCGTGAGATGTCGCTTTAGATTTAGGGGGCGATGAAAGCTGAAAGATGGCGTTGAATCCAATTTGGTATGTACGTCTCTGGACCAACTAAACTCAGGTTTCTGCTAAAGTATTCAAGGGGAGCTCATTATTTGCCGGAAGGAGACACTGGATATGAAGTTGATCGCCTTTTTGTGAACCCCTACCGCAACAAAACATGAAATGCAACAACCTGAAACACTGTGCGTGCAACTCCTGCTATTATTTGAGATACCCACCTGCCAGTGTTTCATACATTTATGCTTCCGTGTTAGTGGAAGAGGCCTTACGTGTTTGATTGTTCATCTAACGATGCACGCATTTTCTCATTGGATTACACTTTTCGAAGTGCAGTTTGTCAGTAGTAATACGAGACTTTGTTCAAATTAGCAGAACATGTCTTCATAAGGATCGTCACTGCAAATGGTGAATCACTTTTCTTACCACAAGACTAAATGTGTATGGTATGGATTTTGAACAAAGTTGACTGATTGGCCCGTTATCTGTTATGTCTTACGGCGTCTGTAATCTTACACTTGTCTTGTTTCGTCTGCGTAAATGTTATGTCCTGTGGTTAGTGCCTGATTCATTGTCCGGGTTGTGATTATATGTTTATTGTATTGTCTCATTTTTCGTGACGGGAGGTTATACGGGCAACGCCAGTTCTCCAATTTCTTTGGACGCAGAGAAAGTTCAATCAAATTAGAGCTGTGGAGGATTGCAGCTTCTTTACGAACACTAAGTGGAAGACATACAAAGCCTCCTTGTCATGCATACTATGAACTATTTACAGACACTCCAATCTAGTGTGCATTGTTTGAAGAAGATTTCTCCTCCTACACATTTTGTAAGAGCAGAGATATATCACCGGTAAGAAGCATTGAAGCAATTGAGTTGGAGGGGGGGGGGGGCGCCTTTGCCTGCGCGACTGAAAATGTTTGTAAATTTAAGGTTGAAATGGTGCATTCTGCTGCTTATCTGAAGCTGAAATATACAGTATTTATGTTGGATTTACAGCACTATTTCTTTAAAGTGAAATTTGTAGACTGAAACTGGTGAAAAGTCAAGATGGGGTCAAAGTAGGAACAATAAGAGCCTATATATACAACCAATGCTCATGTTTTTAGCAGTTGACTTGGCAGATTTATAGGGGTATCATGAAATATCACGTGAAAAGCGCAGCATGCGTATTGAATCACTTTGTTGAACATTTTAATTGTTATGTTTTTAATCAAAATTAACAGATATATTCTTCAAAGTGAAAATGTTCATATCGTAAGTCTAAATCGAGGCCAACGCATCGCCATTGGAATGAGCTAATTGGTAAGTTAGAGTGTGGGTACAAAAGCGACTGAAAAAGGCACGCCCTGAAAGGTTTTAATTGTTTAGTTGTGAAACGATGAACTTCGGCTCACTGTGTGTGACCCGTTCTGTTTTGTGATCCCCATATGAATTATGAGATGATCCCTTGTCAATGGTTGCCAAAATTTGCGCCCTTCGTCGCACATCTCTTCCCTCAAGTAAAAATATTTTTTGGGGGGGGGGGTCATTTATGTTCTCTGTTCATTTTACGATAAATTGACAGAACGGTCTGCACCAACACCAAAGTAAATATTTTCGCCGTGAAAGCTTCATTCTCACCAAGTTCTGTGCATTGTAGGGGCTTCCACCATGAAAACGGCCCCATATTAGGGGGTGGTGTGGGGGAGAGGGTTAATTCTAGCCAAGAAAGTCCAGGGTCACAATAAGTAGATCTGCTTACAGTCACGTTAATAGATTCATAAGAACGTTATCAGTCAAAACGCATAAGGCGCAACCGAACGTACACGATAAGACGGAACCGTGATTGTAGGAAGTGATTAATGTTGTCCATCAAATAATACAGATAGCCCCAACCCCGTTGGCGCTACAGATTCTGCGGGGGAATATGAGGAAGCAATGTGATTGACTTACTTGTGTTATTCATAACACGCGGCTTCAACCACAGGACAACATATTTGCTACCTTTTGTTTCTTCAGAACACATAGCTTTTAGTTTGATTGGGCCCTCCTGGGTCTTAACCCTTTCACTACCTAGTTTTGACCTCGCTTTTGGTGCACTGCTTAGGCTTTTGACCGGGACCATATTTACGGTCTCTGCAATTGTGCGTATGCTGTTACTTGAAAGAAAGGTCCGTTTTTAAAGAATACAAATAAGCTATCGTTAGGTCAATAAACCAAGTTGACATCTCAGCTGGGCATGCCCAGTGAAGCTTGGCCTCTGTGGGAGAGAAGTCATCAGGGACAAGAAGTGGCCATTCCCCGCTCAACTTTTAAGTTACCCTGGTAACTAGAACCAAACTTTCCTTTTTTTCTCACATTTAAGGGCTAATTTTAGTGAAAAAAATAAACAGTATAGACCATTGGTAAATAAATAAAATTAAAAAAAAAAAAACAATAATAAAAGACAACCACTTAATATGCCAAGCTTCCATCCACAACAGTTCCTTCCTTTGTTTCAAGTTTGACCCCTGTACATTTCTATGTTCACTGAGAAAGTGGTATCCTAATGATATGTAGCCCAGACTGGGCTGCACTGGGCATGTTCAGTTGGGATGTCTTTTTGGTAATTCAGATCACACTTGCCTCCATAGCAGGGGACTATCTGGAGACAATTGAAATGGAGCCTTTTTCACTTACACGATAGTTAACTGTGTAAAACATATGGAAAACGAATACCAAAATACCGCTGTACAGCCAGTGAACAAAGCTGAGCTGGCTTGACACCCAAATTGTCACAGCTGTAAGCATTGTTGTCTGTGTGAACAGGTCTTCACTGAGCAATTGATTCGATTAAATTGGCATTAAACCTTAGGCTATCTACGCAGGTGGTAAATGGTCTGCCTGTAGGAAGACGATATATCTTTCAGCGTTCGTACAATTGAGCACAGCTGATGACACTTTCTTCTAATTGAAGCTAGTGTCTGTTACAGCTGTAAAGAAGGTGCAAGTATTTTCTTTTCTTGATTTATATTGGAATTTATTGTGTCCTTGTTTATGTGTATGCTTACTCTTGGTGCGTGACACGTGTAGGCAAAACAATGGATGCATTAATGAATGTTTCAGTCGGACATATTCATGTATGGTCAGCTGCCAACAATATCTATCCCAGCTGTGATGTGCATGTAATGACAGTTACTAAACGTCATAAACAAGATAATATTACGATCTCATTCTCTGTAGCCAATTTAAAAAAAAATATCAAGGAAAAGTGGTATACGTATGGGGCACAGTGGAACCGCGGAAAGGGAGAAGTGGGGGGGGGGGGGGGGTTAGATTAACATATATTTTCTGTATGAATTGTACCTGTGTGGTGTGTTTTTATTATAGCATTTTGCTTTGTCTTAGGCAACGGAGCAGTGAAAGAAACTACTGGATTTTCAATTTATGACGAGTAAACAAGACCGCCTCTTCCTCCCCCCCCCCCCGCTAAAAGTACTTGCACACTTAAAGTCCGAGAAAAATAATGACTGGGCAAGTCTTGTCCAATTGTATGTCGTCTCTTGTATCTATAAAGCTGTCTAGCTATACCCTGATTTCTTATAAGAGAGATTTGTATAGAAACTAGCTCGTTATCCCAGTTGCTAGATACAGGAGAATGAGGATTTATAATTGGCACATAGCAGGTGTAACCTCCTGGATCAAATGGAGTAAAATGGGGCAAGCTGGGAAGAAAAGGGATATTACTGGAGGAGAACTGGGACAGTCTGCCCCACTTCTCTCCACTGATCATTTGACTATCAGACGACACATAACTTCTTGGCTATTGATTGATCAGCTTGCATGTTTGCCAAAACAAAAATACCAACTCCCTTAATCTCTGAATCACGAAAGAGAAATAATAAGACGAGAAGCTGAAACAATCTGTTTCGAGGACACAGTAAAAAAACTTGTGTCTGCTTGCATGCAAGTCTACCGCTGCTGCAGTCCCCAGGCACCGGAATGAGTTCAAGGGGTCCCGACTACAGTTGCAAGGGGACACTTAATAAGGTCTTGGACCAGTAACCCCTCAAGGTCGGGTCAACTGATCCACAACTTTTGATCCAGTACTGAATACTGTTGCTGTGTCTATTGGATGTAAATATCACAGGAGCAGAGCATCCCAAATTAAGTCCCATCATAATTTTGGATAGGAAAATACTTATCAACTGTGAATTTTAGAAAGGCACTGCTACTCTAGAAATATTTTAAATCATTTGATAACTTTGTGTATTTTTGGAGACATATATGGCGCGGAACGGTCAATCAAGGAGGTAAGGTACACAAATGCACCTGTAAAAAATCTAATCACATGACCCCCCATTTTCTTGGTTTTAACTTGCTGCTAGCGGTATAAACTTGAAGTAGAATGCAAAGGAAGTTGTTGTTTTACATTTTAAATAGGAGAAATAAGCCAGCGAATGTCGCTGTTTTAACATGTAAATGCATTAGGCCTAGGTTACTGGTCCAAGACCTTGAAGGCATTACTGATTACTTATTGCCATCTAGTGGTGAACTAGCTAAACATGTCTGTAATTATATTTAAAGCCACTGTTATTATTTCCTTGATTGACATGTAGCCTACCATTGTGCTACTGGAGTTTCCCACTGAGATAATTGTCTTAAGCTTATCAACAACACAAACACCAAAAGCAGGAGAAAGGACTTCAAATGGGCTCACTGACTTAGCAATTTGATTGACAGGATGTGGCCATGACATCACAAGCTTTAAGGAGGATGTCACAGCTTTAAGAATGATGCCACTTTCTTGAAAAGTGGTCCACTTTTATCAATCTATTTTTGGTGATCTACTTTGTCTTTAATCGGTTTATATGAATTAAAGACATGAAGTGTCCAGTTTACCACAGTGTCAATTCTCCCCTGTCCACCTATGTTAAGCACAATTCTCGTGCTTCTTCAATTATATCACAAATGCAGCCCTGTATTGCGGTCAATATCCCTCGCGAGTGTCGTTTTATTCATAGCAATGGCATAAGCGTACACAATTTAAATCACTATAGGGCGCCAGTAGCCACCGGGGATCATCTGACATCCCTTAACCAATCCGATATGGCATGAGGTGTCCGGCTATCTCTCTGGACCAATTTTGCCCTCCGAGAAATCGAAGTCCTTCCGGCTTATAGCATTACAAAGCACTTATCGCTGGACCGAGTGAGGGTGGTAATGGGGATACTTTAACTGCAAAATAGTTCTCTTGTGACGTATAAATTGTAGTTACAATGGAAGTAAAAAAGTGATAATATAAAATTTTGGCAGAGTGTGCAAGGGTCAGTTATATAGTATTGCAAAATTGATTACCAATTATAAGCTTTAGCATCGGGTGTAAAGGAATTGTTACATAAATTTTTTTATGAGCAACTTCCATTCTCAAACTAGTGCAAGTATTTTGCCCGAGATGATATTTGAAATCTTGTGACCGTTACTGCATACCACAAGCTGTCAAAATGCGAGAAGCTGCAGCTTGCGAGGTGTCCATCATTTGTACGCTGCAAAAAGTTCTCGACTGAATTCACTAAGTAATTTGTTGCGATCTTGGAATCCACCTAAGTAAAAATGACTTCTCGGACTGCAGTTTTCCCCTCTATTTGTTGTCGGAGGGAACAACTCTTTATTGCAGGAAGCTCATCCGGTACAATAATCATCTCATCCGGTACAATAATCATCAAACCGAAGAACAGGTGAGAAGTTTGCTGTATGCGTAGACAGAATACGAATTTCGAGGCACTGTAAATTGTCACGGATGTTGGGGGAGGAACATTTCATGTAACACTCATTCCTGTTGAACTAAATTGCATGTGACACCATCTCTGATGGACAACCAGTAGCCAATCAGTGAAGCTGAATTTATCGACCCACTTGGGGCGGACAGTTTAATGAGGTATATTCCAAGCCTATGTTAAAAATGGCGCCGTCTGCAGCACACACCCTCAATTGAAGCAGACGGGAGGAGTTCTTAGTACGACGCTCTCATGAACACCGTGTGCCGTCCTGAAGCGACAAAACGACTAATAGGTTTTGCGTCATGCGAAATAATAAGTATTTACCAGTTATTTATGCACAATATCACTTTCATACATGGACCAAATCTGCCAAAAGGAGACGATTAATTTCGAAATTTTTAGTATGATTTTGTACATTGTTGTCTTTTTTCGGAACATTTTGAATAGAAATTCAGCACGTTCAGGCTCAATGAATGAGCTGATATCTGCTTTACGGTATAATGCGTGAGATAAAGGGTTAACTCAATTTTCAATTTCCATCAAGAGGGATTCCGCAAATGCAAAGAATACAAAAGGAAAACAATGAGAGGGTGATTTATACATGTGCAATAACTTACCTCCCTGAACTTGAAGCCAATAATTAATTGCTTGATTGTATCCTTTTGTATTTGAAAATGTGTTTCCATGAATTTCTACTGGTTATTGGACTTGTGTGTCGCATGATTGAATGGATTCATGCACACACACACACACACACACACACACACACACACACACACACACACACACGTCACTGTCTCAGACAGGGCCATATGCTATTTCTCACAAAATTGGCGTTGTTTTGACAAATTTTAGTTCACAAATGCCAAACTGGTATGCATCAAATATTTCCCGAGCTATATATGAGAACAAAATTCCATCTGCCTGTAATAAATATTCTTTATTTCCAAAATATTAGTAATATTCCACTTGTCCACACAGGTGCGGACCCGTATCTCGCCAATCGAGACTAGGCAATCAGGTATGCAATTGTGGCGGGAAATTAATGTGCATGTCTCGTATTGTCCCCAGTGGGAAAGGTGCAGAGGGGAATTGTCAGGACAGGTGTCGGTCTGCGCATGCGTGCGTGCATCCTGCTTTATAATTACATCAATGCAATGGGCATTTTTGTACCAATATATAAAACGAAAGGGCAAGCACACGACCCTGATGATCACAGGGGTATTACCCTACTCACTTGTGTTAGCAAACTTTTACCTCTTTATTAAATTCTATACTGTTGGGAGAAGAACAAGGTGGATTAAGAAGTGATTCTGGTACAATTGATCATATTTTTGCCATTCATACGTTAGTGAAAATTTATTTATCTAAGAAAAGACTTTATTGTTGTTTTGTGGATTTGATCTTGTAATTCAAAGTTATTTATGGTCACAATATTTAATTTATATTAATCCTTATGCCACTTTTGTCTTGCCATCTTGTTATAATCGAAGTATTTATTTGTTTATGTCTTCAGTTTGTACTTTATCCTTGACCTTGACATATTGAAAGGCCACATGAGGTAGTTACATTCTTTATCCTTTGCGCATTCTGCGTCATATTTCCTGAATCAGTGAAACTGTGGCATTGATATTTACACAAAAAATCATAACAGTAAGTTTTATGTATGCATCTTTTTGAAGATTACAGAAACAGTCAGTATGTTTGCCTTGATGAGTCCCTCTAAATATTTGAAGAACTCAGTGGAGATGAGAAGTTCACACCACGAGAACATCCTTTTATATTCTCATGCGTGTATTATTTGGGCAACCTTGACTTTTCCATGTCATACGAGCAACAAATATATATACTTATGCTGTTGCATAGTACTTAATGTTTATACCCCTAGCACAAGAAGAACCATTGGGATAAGGGGGTGGGGTGGGGGGGGGGCCATACATGGAGAAGCGGTTAAAAATGTTCTTCTTGTGTTGTGTATGTCCGACGATCTCTTCATTTCTTTGTACGTGCCCACGTAACGCTTGGTCTGGTCTTGCATATTGACACTTTTGATCATTAAAAAAACCAGTGGAGATTTTACGGTAATTACTACACGTAATCAGGTATTTTTTTTACAGATATGTGTGTATCATTTTTGGTGATTTAGTCCTTCTCTAGGTTGCATGAACGACCACGATGCTAATTACTTTTTGTACGTGTCTGTTCATGTAATAGCAATCCTTACATATTTCATGTACATGTAAAATGTTGACCCGTATGAAACGTCCCACCTCTCCCCCATGTACAGGTAATATTATGAGTGACGCTGATCATATCAGACATGCTTTCTTGGCCACAGGAAGAAAGCGCAAGAAGCTGATAAGGGCGGGACATAAAGCCTCTAGGCAACTTTTTTTTTTTTTTTTAAATTTTTTTTTAATGGGAAATACGTAAACAAAGAAATGACACCTACAATTAGGCGAACATGTCCCGTACGAAAGCTATGCAGGATTTGGTTTTCCGCAAATAACTGACAGCGTTTATTGTAACTAGAGCATAACGTCAAGTGTAACTACAATTAGGTTTGCCTAATTGTAAAATGATAGGAAATATGAACTGGTATGGTATTACGATTTTTTCTGCCTGTTGATCAGTCTGTACGAGTTACGTAGCATGAGTTGGAGGGTCTTCCGTCCTGATGAAAAGTGGCTTTATTTCCTATCCGCTGCTCAGTCCGTATAGGTCATGTGGTGTGGATAACAATGGAAACTTCTCCACAACGTTCATGGCATTGGGCTGTTGGCTAGGGCCTTCTCAGTGTACAGTGAAACGCCTGAATGAAACTTGCATGGGATCCTGCACAGCTGGTTCGATTGCGACGACGGACGACAAATATCAACCAAACAGACAGATAAAGATTAACACATACTTTGAGCAAAATATCTGTAGAAAGGTTTGTACGGTGATAATTCCGGTCGTAGTCAACATTTTTGGATGGGGAAGTGGGAGACGAATTTCCAGTCTTGTCTATATTATTATTATTATTATTATTATTATTATTATTATTATTATTATTATTATTATTATTATTATTATTATAGTCTGAGTCTGTTACTTATTTACAAATTATGTGCACAATGCACCTGACCATGCATGGATACAGCACACTGCATTAGTCTATCAGTAGCCAATCAGCTGTCTCTATTTGTACCACGTGCCTGCCCTGTTAATGTTATATTGGATCGTTATATTGGACATCTCGAGGGAATCCCCGTGCGCGCGTGACGTCATTACACAAATGACGTTCACGCGGGCTTTTCTTTGGCTTAAGGCAAAATGTGTAGAATTTCAATGGGAAATAAATTTTGTGATTTAACTATAGAGTGTTTCAGACTTCTATATTTATACAAGGAAATAATTATATCATACAAATTGCAGAATATAACAGATGTTGGATGGCAGGTCGTCCAATATGAAGTTTACGGGACTCTGAAACGTTATATTGGTTTCGGCGTCGCCTCACCCAATAGAACGGTTCATCATCCTGTGAACTTCATATTGGACTCCCTGCCATTCAATATCTGTATAACACACAGACACACAGACACACAGACACACACACACACACACACACACACATACATACATACATCAGGGCTGACAGGCAGCTAGAAAAGATAAAAAACATGCAGAGAAACCCGCCCACAACTTGCTCCTATGTAAGGCAACAAGGCAATCTCCATATGGTGAGCTAAAATCAAATGGGAACACGAAACAATTGTGCTCAAGGGGAGAATATATACAATTGGTCGAGTGGCCACGTATGATAGAGCCATCTTTTGAGAGACAAGCATTATTTTTAATGCATGGTTAAATACATATAGGGGAAACTGGATGTTCACCAAAATGGCTCGGACATTCATCGTGCAGCCTGTGGACCAGATCAAGATCATTGGAGAGAGAAATCGTGATATTTGAAATCAGCCATTTCGTTTTATGCGGCATTACCAGCCTGTTCTAAGGATCATAAGTCATGTTCAGGGCAAATGTAACGCCAGTCAATACTCTCACTTGCTGAAAGGCCGTAAATGCCTTGTTTGAGGAGGGGTAGGAAGGGGGGTGGGGGTGGGGGTGGACGGAGATATGGGAAATACCAGCTGGAGAGTGCGAGTATATGAAATGGGGATTTCCACATGCAGGATTATAACGAGTCGCGTTTCATAAGCAGGGTGTTCCACGCTTCACGATATATATTATCCAACTATCACTCTCCTCAAAAAAAAAAAAAAAAAAAAAATCCACGACCACGAAAAATACCTCCTCACCCCTTTATATTTGTCGCCATGTCTGCTGACATGGCACAGAACGAGAAATTGGAGTCTCTTCGGAACCATGTCACTTTATTTTTATTTAGCTTTGTGCCAATAAGTGGATACAAAAATAGCTCATGCAGGTTTAGGAAGATGGTTGTAGAAGCCAGACGACTTTTTAGTCTATTGGAGGAATCGACCCATTTGATGAGTATATCAGAATGTAGGGTGCTAATGCACTGCATTGTAATTGTCAAATGAGCACCCTTGTACTTGTAGGTTTGCTATCATAGGATCTATTTTTCATCTTGACAATTTGTGGTTAAGAGTTGTGGGGCTTCAACCGAATTATAAGCTATTGCATTCAGGAGACCAGAGTGTCAAACGACCTACTGAACATAACTGGACACCGTCTGAACGAAATTTATACGGTGATTACGTCAATGATGTATTAGGACATGGCTAAAAGGTAACTTCACAGTTGACATGGTCCCTGTCTCCAGCTCCACCTTCACATCAAAAAACTTATTTTAGGCATGTTTGTCAGTCAAAACATATTCACGTAATTGACACTTTTATCTCCAGTTTACCGAAAGCTTCCCTGGTATGTACACATATTAGTCATTATTAATTATATTGTACGTACGTGTGCGCATCAGAAAATCTATTCTACGAAAAATAATCCATAATTAACATTATTCAGTATTAATTTGGGATGATGGTGGAGGCTGTTAGGGCGTATACATGGTTATTATTTCTTTCTTTCTTTCTTTCTTTCTTTCTTTCTTTCTTTCTTTCTTTCTTTCTTTCTTTCTTTCTTTCTTTCTTTCTTTCTTTCTTTCTTTCTTTCTTTCTTTCTTTCTTTCTTTCTTTCTTTCTTTCTTTCTTTCTTTCTTTCTTTCTTTCTTTCTTTCTTTCTTTCTTTCTTTCTTTCTTTCTTTCTTTCTTTCTTTCTTTCTAGTTGTGCTCATCAGGGCACCTCAAAAGGTTTAATAACTTCAAGACTATAATAGATAAAGGTGTGTTCCAGTTTCAATTCATAGGTTTGTCCTGAAGGTGCATCCAGTAAGCGACGAACAAAAGTTGTCGCATTTGGATTTATACCCATTAAAGGGACTGGAAAAAAATGTTCAAAATCTATCTTCAAAACTGTTATGCATAGATGTGTCATTCGGACTTCACACACCAGGTTTGGCCATCATCAATTTATTGCTCAGAGCTAAACTCCCAGACACCACTAAGCTAGAATCTCGAGCAGTGTGTGGCCCTGTCCGTGAGGTTGAAATAATACAAATTAGCAGCAACATGCCACACTTGGAGATATAATGTGATAGACCAGACATACCAGGGATGTCTGAACAGTTCTAAGCCTAGCTGTGAAAGACCCGTATAAAGTGGCTTATCTTGGGTCAATTAAAACTGAACCTGAAGCTCAACCGAACTTATCTCAGATTAGGACGTATTCCAGGCTCAACTTTTCTATTTTTAATTTAAAACAGGACTAAATCTGTTATTTTGCATTAATTATTATTATTATTATTATTATTATTATTATTATTATTATTATTATTATTATTATTATTATTATTATTATTATTATTATTATTATTATTATTATTATTATTATTATTATTATTATCATAACAGGGCTCATAATAAGGAAGAAACTCTTATTCTTATTTTGTATATGTACCTGCAGAAACGTGCATTTTTACCCCTCGGCCCACCAGGCTGGAGGGGTATTGTCGTCACCTTCGCGTCCGTGCGTCCACCCGTCTGTCTGTCCATGCCATGTTAACGCCATATCTCCAAAAAAACTTATTTTACGGTGACCAAATTTTTACCACAAGGTGCCTATCGAAGAGTAGGTCACTAGGCCACATATTTAGGTCACAGTACTACATTGAAGGAAAAATCGTTGCTAACACAATATCTAAATGATATTGAATGTAGCTCCATCAATTATTTACGACAGTTGGTTCTAAGGATGCCTCAGATTCCTATCGAAAACTAGGTCACTGGGTCACTTATTTAGGTCACAGTCTGCATTGAAGAAAAGTGGCCTTGCCATGATATCTCTGCTCATTGCATTTGCACCAAAGCTTTGTCATTAGGTTAAACAGAAATAACCTGACTTACTGGAGGGGTATTATCGTCACCTACGCTTCAGTCCGTCTGTCTCCCTCCGTCCTGCAAAAAGTTTACGCGTTTTATTTGGTGATCCAGTTGTTTTTACGCGCGGGTCGCCCGAAGAGAACCCGGAAGTAAATTATCGTCTGTTTGAATACTCTTACTTGAATTAAATATTAGCGGAAAATAACTTCCCTGGGAATTATAGATAAGACTTTTGATGGTGGCACGCCCGAGGTTAACAGTTTTCCTCTGCGCAATGCGCCCGGTCCGCGCATGAGAAAGCTAATGAATCAGTATTACTTAATTTATTTTTGCCAGAAAAGGATTAATTTACACAAGGTAATGTTCAATGAGATCGAGTTAACGTGCTTTGGGCCATGTGCCGCACTCCTTAATCTTTCGAATGGAAGCTCATCCAACAAACACAACGGTTCGTCATGTCCTGTGTGTTCTGACATCTGTACGTGTAATGCCACTGTGCAAATAAATATTAATCGAAACTGTACATATTCAGTGCGTTGACGCCCGCAGTGCACTGGAATTATATTATGTAAGAATAATATATTGAGAGTCAGCAGGCAAGTTGAGCTGTAGCTTGTTCTCTATGTCCAGATGCATTACATATTTTATTGATATAACTGGAATAAGATCTAAAACTAATAAACATTCCTGCATTATGCATGATATGGCGATGTCCTTATTCATGTGTGAACAGCCTATTGGCCATGTCCATTTTTATGGCGTTCTTGTTTATAACTGTCGATACAGATACCCCACTTGAAAAAAAAAGGAAAAACGAAAAGGAAAAACCCACCCACCTACACACGCAGAAAAAACACAAGAAAAGAAAAAGGAACGCCCAAGCAAAGAGAACAGCACGATCTCTGTGTTTTCACCAGTAATCTCTTCCCTTTAGGACAGATCCTGTAATTTACTCATATCGCAAAAAAAACAAAAAAACAAACAAAAAAAAAAAAAAAAAAAAAACAAAACCAAAAAAAAAAAAAAACAAGAAACAAAAAAAAAACAAAAACAAAAAAAAAAAAAACCCCCAAAACACCAATATACCTGTACTACCGAGTACCAGTAACTGGTTTTAGAGCCCTGGAAGAAAAATACCGACTGTCGCCTAGCAACGTACAAACGAAAAATATTAATACGAGTGTTAGGTGGCACACACCTGAACCTGGCGTTGCGACACTTTCATTGAAAGCCGACATAACAGACTCGCTGGAGTCCGCAGCAGAACGCGACACGCATGCTTTTTTAATTATGATTTAACTCTGCCGCGTACATATCAGGCAGCGCTGTAATAGGTAATGGTCGTGGTAGAGAGATGGGAAATATTAAAACTTGCAAAAATTCGTTTCAGAAAGACCTGTTGAAAATATCCACCACTATACATACAGCACCTTAAAAGATTGTACCATTCTTCATCTTCGTGCTCTAAAGGCCAGGGTTTTGGTGTATTGTGTTGGGCTAACTTGTCCCTTATGGAATATTAGCTTCCCATTTAAGAACTTAAACGTTGTTACATCTCCATGTTGTACCAGCATTGCTATATTTGAATTTTTAATTGCACATCTGATTAGTTCAACTGTTTTTCTGTGACGAGGCTCCCCAGCATAATTATATGGTGTATGTTAATTTTAAATTACTTATTGTGAATTATAAGGAAACGTCTCTTGCACGAGTTGTTAGTTATGCGTTTAAGCAGGAATCGAGCCGCAAAAAAAGAGGTGTACTAGTATATGCGTAGGTGTACTAGTATATGCAATTTAAGTGATTAAACCTGACGTGGTATAACCAATTGTGTTCATGGATGTATTAGTATTACGTGGAATAAAACCCGGCTTAATTGAGCCTTGAGACTAAATCTTAACCAGAAAGGGATGAAATATTCTGCGGTTTCTTCGCCGTGTTCATAACAAGACCACGAGAACACGTATAACTGTCAGGTTGTATATTTGATGAGGTGCAAATACCATGTTCCTGCACATAATCAGAAATTACGGAAGATGCTTAGCAAGCCTAATATCGTTACGGAGGCAATATTGGTGAATAAAACACATTAGGAACGTGTCTTGTGGTGTATATCTTCGCGTTGTCATGGTAACCGCCATAAGCGTTTTATTATGGACAACATTTAACTCTTTCGGTGCCACATATGGACAGTCAACAGGTTTCCTTGGCGCGCTTCGGGCGCATCGCGTCCAAAGCGCACCGAGGAAAGTTGTTGAGCTGGACTGTTGCATTCTGTGCAGTGGTGCTGCTACTTGAACGACACCGTGGTTGCAACGCGTGGGAACTGTGTCCAGTGCGCTTCTCCCTGACAGCTGATAATGCTACCAATCATGAATGACGGCCGTGGTAATAAGATGACGAATGCAAGCTGCTCATTCAACGTCCAGTGCACCTGTTCTGAATGCTTCATGCGTTTTGTGAAGTGTGGCGTACTTTTTGCATGGATTTGTTATCGCTTTTTTGTTGAGATCAGAAAGAATCGTATAATGTGCATGCTGCATGGAAGAGAGTCTCTTGTCATCGACAGACGGCCATTGTAATGGTGTGTTGAGACTGTATTGCTTTTTCCTTGCCCCTGCCACATGCAACAGAAACATATCCATCATTAATTTTACCCTATTACAGCAAGTGTTACAATATAAATTAAATTTCTGCATGGTGCAGGGTAGATGCGCGGGTAACCCACACCCACTCCCCCATTACACACAGACACATACACACAAATACACCATTTTGTTTTTTAGTTTAACGAAGTAAATATGTGAACTGTAGATGGATTTATGTTTAAATTGAGTTACCTTTTCGTCCATTTAAGCACATGACAATCCATCTTACAATTCCAATTTGTAAGATCTTGTGGGTGATTATAGTGTGAAATGTACCATTTCCTCTTTCCCTGGTTATAAAACACTCATTTCTTGTCATTGCCTGTTTGAAGACTTGTGAGGACCTATTGACTTAACAGCTTATAATGACATTAGAATTTAAATGCTTATGTGTATATAAGTTATTTTTGAAAGATACATAGAAAAACAGAATGTGTACCGTATGTAATTTTTAACACTGAAAGGCCAGATACTTCCCGCAATAGAAGGTAGGCCTATTAATATATATAGAGGGAGACTCTTACATGGATGAAAGTGAACTACTATTTTTCTCTCACGAGGGGTCCTTGTTGGTGGGGAAAATCAAGAGTGGCCACAGGTCACGAGTACGATCCCTTGTGAGAAAAATAGTAACTCAGTTTCCAGTCATGTAAAATTTTGTTTGTTCTTTGTTGAATTGGATATCCATGGCAAAAAAATATGCCCTAGGCCTACTTTCAACGCTGAACTGGTGTGCCATCTTTGTTTACGTTCGTCGCAGTTATTCTACGTCACACATGACGTACAATCAAACATCGCTTACCCGTATTTGATTTTGTCGTAATGTGAATGCATCACATCACTGATGCAGGCGCGTCACAATTAACTTGTAACAATGTTAACGTCATGTGATGTACAGTGAGTTACTTCTTTTAAATTGCACTCCAGAAAATGATAATTCACCCTCAAACATAGAATAAATAACTTTAAATAATTGTAGATCTGCTGTGGTTTCTGCAGTTGCTCGGCAACGGAAGTAAGCCTCCGCCTTGAGGAGGGTGCTTGCAATAGTTACGTCACTTAATCATCTTTGATATAAAACATGTTGCCATGAAAACTTATTTCATATTCAAAGACCGCATCACAGAAACTTTTGCAACAATGGATCAAACACTGAAGACTCACCTTTTCCCTCACTGTTGTAATCCTAGAGTTGGCCTAACAGGATAACGCAATGAGTGTATTCAAAGTGTTTTTAACTGATAGATATGAGCTAGAATTTGGAAAAGTAAGCACCCTGGCCTCATTCTGGTTTCTCCCACCAGAGGGTAGTAGTGTTCCAAGTACGGCAGGGACTTTTCAATAGGGTGTGTGTATAGACATTCCGGTGGCGCACAGATGTTTATTTCCATTTCCCCACGATTATGCTTTTACATATCAAAATGCTGCATTTATAGGAAAACTATCAATAATCTGCCAACCGAGCATTTTATGTGACAATTTTATCTATGCGCCTAGATTAACCAAGATAATATTGTCATTTTTACCCCATGGCCTTATCAGCCAACAGGCTTTCTTGTTGTCATGTCTGTGCGTGCGTCCGTTACCCCTGCGGACGCAGTAACTTGTGCAAACTGAGCTACTCTGATGAAACCAAAACTATAGAAGCATCTCATTGGAAGCTTGGCTGAACTCGTCATTCTACAAACTTTACCCATTTTTCAGATTACCAGGGGTAATCATATTATACCCTTGCAGACGCAATAACTTTGGAAGAAATTCAGGTACAGGTGTACAATACTTTTCAGTCTTTTTGATTAGCTTGAAAAATTCCCACGGTTTACACGCTTTGACACAGAAATGGCATTTTCAGAAGGTTTGTTTGCATCAGCTGGGTTTGCTCTCAGACTAGCAATATAGCAAAAGCTTCCCTCTTGCTTTTTTTTTTTTTTTTTTTTTTTTTTTTAAGAAAGGTTAAAAAATCATGGTAAAGAACTGAGCTGACGTTATTGAGACATATCAGAATTTGTTCCCACGCTTCATGCACTCTTTCAAAGCCAGCGGCATGTATTCTCAAAGTTATGATCACCCATAATACATAGATGGATATATCGAGCCTTCCACACATATGTTTTTCAGAGTAAAGTTAAAGTGCATACAATATGGTTCAAAGATCATCACAGCAAACTGGTACTGCCAGAAGAAATTCTGTTGCAATGACCCGCATATGTCACAGAAAGATGCCTCCTTCAAATCTCAGTTGCAGTTACTTAACATCGCGCTATTCAATCAGCCAGGAACAGGAAGGCCCTTGCACATCGTCTCCTTTGTTTGCTTGATCTCTTTTTACAGCATTTTCGTGTTGAATGGTGGATAACGTAGTTTAGACTAGCTGATTTCCATTGATGTAGGCATCATAGTCTGAAAGCTGCTATTTCCATTTGTTCGCTTTTCTGCCTTGCTAGAAAGCTATCATGATTCCAGTGTCACCGGTTGTTCATCCATCTTAGTCATATCTCTTCTCTTAAGACACTTTTGTGTAAAAATTTAACCAAACCTAAAGAAATATCCACCGTAAATAGCTTATATTGGTACGCTGATTCGCCTGCAAGTTGCTTAACTTTTTTTTTTAAATCCAAAGAGACGGATTGGATAGTTTTTCCAGAAAATCTGTCAGATCGATGATTAATTTTAAAGGCTTTACCGCCCGACCATTGAGTGCAGGTGCCTTTGTAAACGGGAACATTTTGCAGTATGATATAATTGCGTCGTATGTGTGACGGAACTATGAGCGATACATATTGCCTTGTTATTGGCATATTCGATTTTATGCATATGGGGAAACAGGGGAATGCTGGTAAGCAGAAATCATGTTGAATATACAATCAACCCAATGGTTGATTTTGTATAAGATGCGTAGGGAAGTGGCGTAAGATGGGAGAAATGATGATGATGATGATGATGATGATGATGATGATGATGATGACGACGACGACGACGACGACGACGACGATGACGATACGATGACGATGAGGAGGAGGAGGAGGAGGAGGAGGAGGAGGAGGAGGAGGAGGAGGAGGAGGAGGAGGAGGAGGAGGAAGGACTATCCATAATATTGGAGTCACCGGTTAAGACTCTTTTGACCTTGTTAATGAATGTGATATATTTCCCATCTTGATTTCGCAAATAAAATACACGCTGAAGTGATATACAGTTCTGGCCTAAAATCTCCAAATGTTTTCGCATTTAGCTGACCCTGTCGTCGCTGTGTTATTTCCACACCACTCTCGTCACCTTCGGCCGCTGGAAAAATGCTTAGAGTCACTTAGCTCAGGCCACGTTTCGATAACATTGAATGGTAAATTTTCATATGAACGGCGAAGGGGCAGGTGTTGGAAGCACAGCTCTGCATTTTCGTATTGATTTCCTGTCGCAAGAATCCTCTCCACCTAACTATAAATTATTAATTAATTTACGTGTTGCCTGTTTTATTAGAATGTTGCTCGTCATTGTGTCTGTAACATTGGTGCTCATTAAATCTCTAATGGTCACCGGAAAACACAGTACTAATACCTGGTGAAAGAGTACCGCTGCAGGAGCTGCCGCCGTCAAAACGTCCAGCGGTACCTGGGTGCTAAAGTGTCGTCTGCTTTAGTATGTAACCTGAAATCTCGTGTTCCTATAGAATGTACTGATATAGAATAATAATTATCATGATTATGATCAATAAGAACGATGCCAATGACATTAAGGGTAACCATAACTGGTGATGATAATGGTGGTGGTGGTGGTGGTTATGATGATGATGACGACAACAACGACGATCATCATCATCATCATCATCATCATCATCATCATCATCATGAGGCATTGACGATGATGATTTAATTCTTAGTTGTCCAACCAAACACCATGGTTGTTTTTTTAAGGAAACCAACAAACATATTTACATATTGAAAATAATTTTCACAATAGACGAAGGGTGTTACGGTAAGGTAAAAGAGAATAAGCGGTTCATGACAGGGAAAAACCAACGACTAGAAAAAAAAATCAGGCGGATCGAATGCACAATTAACAGGGCAGAAAAGTATTTGTAGAATGTTATGATTTGCATTTATCCATGTAAAACGGTCATTTTGGTACACATGCGAAGTCTCATTAATCGCGATCGAATGGTCACAGGGTCCATTGACTATCATGTCAACATTTCAGTGCACTGTTCATTATGTCTGTGTGCGAACACTTATTCTTTTTAGCTCAACTGACTTGTCAGTCAGCTGAGCTTTTAGGAGGCTCAGTCGTCCGTCATCCGTCCACAATTCACCTTCGCCTTTTTCTGTGATGTCACCAGACCTGTTGAGTTGCAAGAGGTAATTTCATGATGGTAGGGTGTAGTTTGGACATCATTGGGAAAGATAATTGAGCCTCCAGATCAAAATAACAGTTGGGTATATTGAACATAAAACTCTTCTTGGTGACCTACTTTTAGGGTCACCACGACCCAATGACTGTGTGACTGACCTATTTTTCAAGGTAATAAAGCACGGAAAAAGGGCATTAACTCCAATTTATTGATAAAGAATAAGGGAAATAATACCAAATGTACCACAAAATCTGTATCGTGTGGAATTTTGATATTGCATAATATGGATGATTGATTAACATTTCAAGATCATGGAGGGAACACTTTTAGGAAATTATTTTTAGTGATGGTGGCCAGCACAGCATTAGGCCCATGGGCCTCTTGTTTATTGTTTACATGAATGTGCATTTATAATTAGATGTGCGAGTTATCACCGGGCAATGACTTCTTTCAACTTTACAGTTATGCTTGGTGGTCTTGAAAATCAGAGCAAGGACACCAGTGCCGATGCAAAATGGGATCCATAACAGGGCCTGGGGAGACCAGTAGTCTTAAACTTGTGCCTTTTGCAAACAACCAAGATGTCAACCCCGTTGTCTTACTTAGACAAGGAAACGTTTAAACAAATAATTAATTTACTTCATCTTTGACTGACTGTATGTAGAACTAAGACTCACCCTTGTGTATTAAGAGAAACATTTATCGCATATTAACCCCTTCTAGTCAGAGTAGCGTACGACCGTCAATAGCGTTCCTTGAAGGGTTGGACATATTGCGGCCAGCCTGCGCCAAGGAAAGCTTTTGACCTAGCACGTGTCGTCATGAGTAGGCTTCCACACAAATCTCAGCAAAAATATTTTCTGGGTAACGGGAAATTTAGGTAAAATCGTAAAGGCAGATGACAATTTACATCCGGGGGCTTTTGGCCGATTGCAGGGGAAAAAGTCAAGCTGTTGCAAATGGAAATTACTCCCTGTGATGTGAGAGTTAATTCCTCGCCATACAATACACAAAACAGACATATTACACCCAATTACGTAACAACCTGTGATAGATGAATTGTGCAAAACTTTTACAATCACCATGACACCTGTGCTATAATCGCGGCGATGATTTGCCGGAGGCTAATGCACCAAATCACCAGAGTTGACGCTTTAAGTGCAAAGCGGTCGACAGCGACCAGTTGTTGTCAGGGTCTCTTGCGCAGCAAAGTTATTTCTTTTGCTTTCTGGGAAAGTGTATATTTCTTTAGAAGACCTCCGAGATAGGCGAATGTTAAATTTCTTGGCTGGTAGCGGGCCGTGAGCGGCCGGAGGCCTGGTGAAAATCTGCAGACCGTGTTCTCTAACACGAGGCATAGTCCCCACACATAGAACAGCAAAACTTTGTATTCAAACAGTGACTGGCCTGCTATTTGGTGCATCACCTGTAATTTGGTGCATAACAACGAGTAACATGTATTATCCCAACAGGGTGACAGAGACTAATGGCCCCTGTGCGTGGTATGCAAATGTATTAATGTTGCAATGACAGAGTGATAGATACTTCAACACCTTGCGAACCACACACATTGCGAAACGAACTGTTGAACACAGTTCAGATTATATTGCTGTACGCTCCAAGTCAATAGCTTATATTTAAGCGCAGTTTGGGCGTACGCAGAAGGAAGCTACTGACCTGATCGTATTCTGACAAGGAAAAGATTATTTATCGTTGACTGTTTACATGTTGTCAGGCTACAGAGAAACTTTTCAAAAGATGATAGTTCATAAAAACAGCAGGTAACCAAGATCGGGGTGAACTTCGTTATACAAGGGTCAAGGGTCAGAGTCCCACAACTGTGTCAGTCTTAACCAGTAGGGAGCGATCAATGGTGTCGAATGTTTTCCTGGTGGAACTTTGTAAATATATGTTTTGTTTTGACACAACGTCAATGACGCAACAGTTTGAGCTTAATTTTGACGAGCTGGTAGAAAATCTCCTTCATTGGCTGTAAATTTCCTCAAGCAGGTCCTAATGCTGTGGGCGCTGTATTAAGGTTGATAACTTACACTTGGTCATAATTTCACCAGGAAGAAGTTTGACAAGTTTTCAAATTGATAGGTCGATGTTCAATTATTGTATCAATGTTCTCCGACAACAAACCAAGGTAGAAACCGAGTGCGACACCCTTTTGGTTTCGTCTGCAGTACGCTGCTGTGCGATTCCTGGTGGTGGATGTACGAACGTTTCAAGAATTCTGTCAATTCAATGCTCCTCAATCATGGATTAAAGTATATATCTTTTCAAATTAACAAATTTCGAAATTCGTCCAAGCATCGTATGACGTTAGTTTTATTAATAAGGAGCAGGGCATAGAATTAGTTTTAGTTCTAACGTTAGTGTTGCACTGTGGGGACAATTTGGAAACTGAAACAATTATGACAGTATATGACACGAATGTCCAATAAGGTCACTTGCTTTAAAAGGTGTGCGAATGTTTTATTTGAGTAGTATGCTGATGTTTCATCTGAAAAAGTTTCTTGTTCGCTTTGTGTTTACTTAAGTTAGAAACTCGCAGTAAACATGCACTGTTATTAAATTGAGTTTTATAAACAGTTAGAATAGAATGAATTGATCTATGACAACATGAAGGGGAGAGAGGACCTATAGCAGTATGGTCAATTCAGTAACGTCGCTCAATAAGTCAGTGATGACAAGTATGCGAGTTACATTACCGACTGTGTATTAAGTATATCTATTTGCATCGGTTGTCCAGTTATGCGATACGACGATGTCGCAGCCCTTTAAATGCTTTAAAGAATGTAGACGTGTGTTACTATGGAACACCGAACAATGTGTATATATTTACCGAAAATACACCAGGTATTGATTTACTAAAAACATGTCGAAAAATATATTTCGTATTAAAAGTTTATGTGAATAAGTCTAAGTTATTCGTAGTTAATGTCCGGGACTTGCGAAGAGGAAGCACCATGATGAAAAAGTCCGGTTTCACGTCGGCTTATCCAGCAAGTAGGAGGACATAATGGTCAAAAACGTATTAAACATCGAATATCATGAATCTTTTTCCCTCGGGACTTCTTATATGACCGATCTATATATGAACTCGGTCCACAATGTTGGTGAATTAAAGATTTGGTGTTTCGCATCCTACAACCTAATTTAGGGTCTTGTGCTCACTGGAGTCATAACGGTACCAACATCCTCGCGCTCGATATGCTAAATAGTTACTCTCATTTGAGTGAATGTAAGATTTACTAATTTGTGTTTTGTAGACTGGTTCAAGGCAACGCAGGCCCTGTTTGCTCTCGGAGTGGTAACTCTACTGGTGTCATTCCTTCTGGCATGCTGCAACCTCTGTAGTGGATGCTGCAAGGAATCGTTCTATCTCAGCAATGTGGTGTCAGGCCTTTTGATATTTGCATGTAAGTATTTTTTCTGCAACCCTGATTTTTTTAAGGCGGGGACACAGAGGGTTCTGTTCACAGTTCAAAGTTATTATATGTTCACTTGAAACAAACATCAAGAGGCATAAGCCTAGAACATTTGAATCACTAGAGGTCAGCACTGGTTGAAAGGGATCACTAATATGGTTTGACCGATTCGCAGGGGGGGGGGGGGGCTATTAGACCTGGAAGAAATGCCAAAAAAATGTGACCAGGCCAAGTATGTGGGTCGCTGGTATATCTACATACTGTTCATCTCTGAGCTATAAGTTTCCCTTTCTGTGAAAGCGTATCTTGAAACATCACATGGACATAATTATGCCAGACAAAAACACATGGCATGTGGTGAAACTAGGCCATTAGTTCAAGTATGGGGGTCATGGCGATATATCCATGAACCATCCGTCTGTGGCCTGTGAGGTCCCTGTGCTTTGAAGCTGACCAGATTCAGAGACAAGCATAAACGTCTCATTGTGGAAAAGAGTCTGCTGCTCAAGTATCTTGGTCAGTGATCACAGTTTACTGTTTGTATTTTGGCCTTTAATATTTTTGACTTTTGGCTCTGTTTATGAAGCCATACACACATTCATCAAGTTAGGCATTATGGCCACTCCTGAACATATACTATCAGCTCAAAGTTCAGCTTAGCTCAGCTCAGGTTTGGACTATGTTTTGGGTAAATAGATGTTTATAGGACAGTTGGAACACTGGCTGTTCACACAGCTCACTTGTTGAAAGAAAGTCCAGACAGTATTTTCGTGACATATTTAATCCAAGTCGCGCATATTAATGCCCTGCATAAATTTCTGACCTTTTTAATCGGCAACGGCTGTAATCAATACTAACATTTTTGATAATAGAGAATGTCTATTCCAAAACATTCTGTCAATGTACTCATTTTCACAGATATACATTTTCTCTGTTTTTAAATTTTAGGCATATAACTGCACTTTAATTTTAACAACTTCGACATCGATCGTATGAAACGTATGTTAAAATAATATTCATTGTATTTTGTTTTTGTTTACACGATACAGTGCCAATCAACGAACTAAGAAAAGTATATAAAAAAAACAAAAACAAAAAAAAAAAAAAACAAAAAACAAAAAAAAACAAAAAAAAAAACAAAAAAAAGCAAACAAACAAACATAAATTTATAGCATAAAAATTTAGGCCAATGATGTTTGGAAAACAGTGCCATGAATTTAAATAGTTAATTTAACCAGGTGTCTTGTTGGACAAGAACAACGTATACTAGTATCTCAGGTACTGGGATCTACTGGCACACAGGGTTTCTTGTTAAATGACACCTACCAGGGCTGTACATCAGTTTATATGTATGTCCCCTTTTATTTTAGTTTATGTGGCTCCAGGTTATGTGAACCATGCTTAATGATTAAAATCCAGTTAATTTGGACCTGAATTCTTGTTAGTAAAAAGGTTGAAACCCTACGAGAGATCCAATAGTTTCGAGGAAAGTTCTCCGTGAAAGTCTTGGCGCAGTTTACATGTCTGAAGCTTCAACTTTTCTTTGCCATTCTAGTTCTTGAACTTGGGATTGCTGTGGCTCTTTATGGAGGAAAAATGAACCACGAAAAAAATGTGAACCTGACAGGAAATAACCGATTCTCATGGGGATTCTACCTAGGCATTGCAGGCGCGCTACTAACCCTATTGTCAGCATTCACGTACATATGTGAAGGATGTCAAGCACGTACAAGGGGCTATACCAGAGGAGAAGTAGTGTGAGCAAGCGTATGTACAATTCTATCCATTGCTCTCTAACTGCCTTTCAATGGGGGACTGTGTTTTGGGTGATGAGATGACAACTCACAACACGCACGCAAGTTGACCTACCTTGTTGCAAAGTGGATGGGATGGAATGGTTATCTGACACGCCTCTCCTCTATTGAACGGCAGAAAGATATTCTTCTCACGTGACACGTCAACACCAGTAAGATGCAAGTTTATTCAAGACGCCCTCTACAGTTTGCTCATGGGAGTTTCTCCCAGTTGTGCTACATCACCACACTAAGGGAACATTCAGTGTTCGTAAGAGGAATGAAAGGGAGATGGACTGAAATGTAATTTTCTTCTTTTCGTCTCAGGTATGCAAAACAGATTTTGCAACTCTCTCTTGGGTAAGGTATTCTGATTCAGTAATTTAAATTTCGAACGGCAAATACGATTTTCAAAGTGATCATTATGTTGTCAATGATGACGTAGCAAAATATGACAAGAAGTGCAAAAATGTGAAATGAAGCGACATTTTGTCACTTTCAAAACAATTTCTGTGCAGAAACTAGGATGAATGGTCAGTTCCAGTTCATGGGAATCTCAAAGAGTGACAAAGTCCTTACTCTATGGTGATATATATTCCACAAGCTTGTATGGTATCAGCCACAGTAGTGAAAAAAATAGCTTTTGGAATTTTAGCCTATGTGATCTGTATTATAATCGAATTCCGCACGTATTCCCAAGGAGCTTTTATGTATTAAGTTTGCTAAATATCAGGTCCAAATAGCTCTACAGTTGTTAGGTTATATGGATATCGCAAAGTAAAGGGTAATTATTGACGATAGACCAATTTTGTATCTTTCCCGCCCATACTGCTTGAATTTCGTATGTAAATGGATTTTACTTTATCAAGTAAATGGGAATAGAATCAAGGTAATATAACAAAGTGGATATGCGAGGTGACCAGTCAGCACACACCATAGGCCAATTTGTACTTCCCTTGGCGCGCTGTGGGAGCTATCACATTTGAGCGTTGCACGTTATTTCGTTGGTATCTTTGGGTACCCAGCGCGCCAAGGAAACCAGTTTCAGTTTTCAAGTGGACGGGAAGGATTCAAAGGGAATGTTTGTAAAAGTACATTTTGTTATGCATTTTTAATGATAATAAATCATTCCTGGATCCTACTTGTATTGAAACATGAGGAAAAAGTATTGAAGCATTTCTCCAATTTTACTTGAAGACCTCAATAATATCATATAATATAATCCCAGTGAATATTGTATGGTACTTGCACCTTGGCCGTCATGTAGAGACATTTACTTTGTCAGTATGTTCACTATACTGTTTTCATGCATTGTGCGTTTAGTCAATTCCATAACCAAAACGAACCCTATGCCTAATCGTACCCATGTTTCACCTAAAAAGAATGTAGGTTATGACATGTAATATGAAGTGTCTTATACAGTTCCGAGTGAAGTGTAATTATATTATCATGAATCAAATGTAAATATACAATTACTTACGTCCCCAGCTTGGGCGAAGGAAGCATATGATACTTTCCATAATGCGGGCGCACAAAAATGTGGTGTTTTTCTTTTCTTTTTTCTTTCTTTTTTTCTTTTTGTGCCGTGAAACTGTTGTCGTGTTGTGCGTTTATACTTAGCGTAAATTAGCCTGATAGGCAGGAAAGGGAGAGAAACAGCTGCACAATAACCGGCTGAGCTGTTGTAGAACGATTCTTAACCCACAGTTTGCAATTTCAGCCCAACATACACCGCTCCCCAATTGTGGCTCAAGATTCCGAAGTCGAAAGAACGAAACATATTAATTATATTTGTGTCTTTTGGTGGAGAACCATTTCCTAGTGGTCGTTACCCTATTCCCTGAGGTAACTCGCATGCATACGACATTGGGTCGGCTTCGAATGAACGTTGTTTGCCTCCCCCCCCCCCCCCCCGCAAAACAAAACAAACACCACCTCCCCCCCCCAAAAAAAAAAGAAAGAAAGAAAAAAAACCGTTGCAACCTATCTACTTTTCTTCAAAGCTAAGGGGTGCAAATCCAGGCAAAGGGGTGCTGATGTTTTTGGAACCCTTTGTAATCATAATAATTGTGACCTGTTAACATCAAAATTCCTTTTACAGAATGTTTGCTTTTCAAACATCGAAGATCTCTCAGGAAATTTATATTCTGATAGTACAAGAGGAAAACGTGATAACAAGGATAGACTAAATAGTACTGGGAATGAGAAGCATCAACACTTCACAACGTTTCTTCGACTCTTTTCACTGTGCCGCAGCAGATGTACGTGTCCGCATGCGGGCGGAATATGTTTACTTGTCATGTAATTTGAGATAGGGAAATAACTAATTATATTTGATAGTGTCAAGTACACTCACGATAGTCTGGTATGAGCTTTCTGAATGTAGATCGAACAATTTTAAACATATTGATTTGTGAAAAACGGCAACTTTGAGTACATTGTGTTCTTATTTTGTATTCGTCTTTATTTTTTTTTAATGCTGCTTATTCACAACTGGATTAACACTTCTTCTGCTGTATATTAAAAATGATTATCGACGTGTCCTTACTTATTGTTTTACAATACCTATTTCATCTGTGTGAACACACAAATCACATCATTTAATGACTATGTTGCACGACACGTCGATGGATCAACATTCAGTTAACCGGAAGTGTTTTCAATTGTTGCGCGATAGTCACAACAAAGATGAAATTTTATTTGCGTTAAAATGATAATACGTCGCTTAGATTGCAACTTTGTGTTTCTCAAGGGCTAGGTAAGCGTGCTTAAAAGTGAGACATGACCTTGGAAACAAAGTATTTATTTCGGTGTATTTCATATCCAAGCACTGGCTGTATTTCTAAAAGAAAAAACGGTGGGCGTCCCGGAGCCAATTTCTGAGACATGGAAGATTCTCACACGGGAAACTCACAGGTCTGAACGTGTTACAAAAGTTTTATGTAGTGGGTGTAATGCCAGGTTAAGTCGAGCATAGTAAAGCAATCGGACACAACTACCCAATTTAGAAAGGCGTGAATGGATACCAAATTCAAAGTGGGATCCCACCTTTACCTTAATGATCTTCCGTGCAAGCAACAATTGCAGGAACTGAAGCTTTATGGTACATGTGTCTATCTCAGCCTGCTTGAGGCACATAACTTTAAGATTTTTGAAAATTATAGTGGAATGATATGGATATTCATTTATATAGGTACATATTTAAATAACATAATCGTTGTTTGGTATTTAGAGGCAGTTATAAAATTGTGGTGAATATTTTTGTATATGTAAATGTTGTAAATCACGTATAGATGAAACATGGAAGACATGAGGCATATACTTAACTATTCCAAAATGATAGAAACAGAAAGACAAAGAATGGACTAAACTAAAAGTAATCAATCATGGCAAGACTGGCTCCTTGTTCCATACCTGGTATTTGTAGGGACAGGAAACCAGGCTAAACTTATTGCGTGATGCTTTATGCCTTCTTTCATGGATGTGCGATTGCATTGTACCATCAGAGCTATTCGATGCCCAAAATGGTGTACATGTATAGCATTGGTGTGCTGTCGGTAATGTATATACTACTACAGTGGCACGGCGATAAAGAATATGTGTTTCGGCGCCAGGTGACGGTCATTTGGGCGGTGTTGGGGTTCAAATACATCCATGTGAAGCTTTGGCAGTTTGATTGACACAAATTTCCGCAAGAGGTCACTCCGAGAAGGGTCAATGACAACATGGCCTGTGACGTTCATATACAAAATAGGATTTTAGATCCACAAACTGACAGAACAATACCAAATATCTATCAAGTGACAATTCCACCATTGTTGGTATTGGTAGAAGAAATACGATAAATGAGAATGGCCATAAGGACACATCATGATGTAAATCTGTGCACTGGTGGAGGATAATGTTATGTATGATTAGTGTGCTTGCCATGTCGTCCAACGTTGACCAGTTTTGGTCACTATTTCATGGTGACCATGATATTTTAATGATAAAAACTTTATATACATATACATATATTTTACAATACTTTC